>JAIPRN010003990.1:0-17713 GCA_025469175.1 Geopemphigus sp. TES_GeoC_2020 | reverse complement strand
CAGATTATTTTGTATTCTTTTTATTTTAATTCGCGCGGATGATGTAAATGGTTGCCCCGTGGCAGGGTATTGTCCTGTCACCGTGCATCATTCACGTGATAGTTTTTAAGAAGTGGTAGTTCTTAAAAATTATTGTGAATTAAGTTCGATGTACGGGGGGCGAGATAAAACAACGTGGGGATAGCTCGCGTTGCTCGCCTACCCTTAAGGATGATCGTTTTTGTAAGACTTTTGTATTAATTTTTTCAATAAACGATGGCGACTCACTGGTCCGAAGTGCTGCCTTCACGCATTCCGGGCCAGTGAGGGTATTGCCGATACCGTGGAAAAAAAAAAGTTAACTTTCCCTATATTTCTTTCTTATTCAAAACCATATGTTTAACACAAATTATCTAGTAAATATAAGTATTCAAAATTAATTCACATTGTATAATTCTGTATATTTTTTTATAAAAATTATATATAGAAAAAATAACTATATATGTATAGTTTTAAATTGCACGTTGAACATATTTTGTGTAACAGAGAATTATTTGATCATATAAAAATTGATTTGCAAATCAAAATAATGTGCGGTGTTTTATCATAAAAAATTAATTAATGAACAGTGAATATTATATATAACCTATATCCATTTATCTATACAGCTACATGAACCATATAGTATATACATGCATTCACTATTCATAAGTAAATTTATTTATATATATGTATACAATTATTTATTGATAGTTATTTTATATTTTTTCCAAAAAATAAAATATAAGTAACAATTTTCATAAATATTTCTTTAATTATAAGCTAAATAAAAATTAAGTTTCCAATATAAATAATAACAATAATAATGTAAATTATAAGTTACAATAAGTATATAATTAGACATTCAATATATAAAAGATTTTATAATAAATTATATCATATTTAATCACTTTTATTTTCATATTATTTAATAATTATGCATACATATTTCCTTTTAAGGAAAACAAAGGGATTAATTATTTCAAACATTTTAGGGATATATGACAAAACCTTAAATCATATTGTTGATGTTATATTGATATTAGTAATAACTGATATTATAAATAATTATCACTATATTTATTAAATAATAATTACATTAAGTAGGTGGTACTCTTATTATTGTAAATATTTTTGAAACAAATACTCCACCAGCCTTTTTTATTTAAAATAATAAATTCATAATTATATATGAATTATAAAATTGTATAGTCAATAAATATTTATCATACATTACAAGAAAAACAGTGAAGTAAAAAATATATAAAATGTAAATAATATCATTTGAGGTTAAATTAATATCTAGTTCCTGTAACTACATTTTGTTCAAAAACTTAAATGTATTTTTTACTTAGGAACAATAGAATAATTGTGATATGCGCTACAAATAATTAATCATTTTGTAATTTTGGTTTACTTGAAGTAGCTGCCAACATTTGACTAATCATTTCATGAACTCTTTGTTGTTCTTGTAATTGTTTATACAATTTATCTATAGATTTATCTTTTTCTAATATTACATTTTCTTGATTTCTAATAATTGATGTTTTATTTTCAATTTCCTATAAACATATTAGAAATTTGCGTAATTAGTAGTAATGAGGTTATAATTACAAGTTATATCAAATTATTTTATTTCTATAAATAAAACTCGGACTTATTTACCATTAATTATGATTAAGAACTAAAAGTATATATAATATATTTGCTAAATTATTTAAATCCAGTTAACAATAATAAGTAATTCATTACACAATTTCCTTGCAAATATTAAATATCTATTATAAGCGAAATTTATCATCTTTTAAATATATAAATACATTTTATGATTAACCAGTTAATTATATAAATCAAGAATCAAAAATAATGATTTTCATTTACTCATTGAAAATTAATACTACTTTGAACTTATTATAATCAGACACAAATTAGACCTTTTGAAAAATCTAATTAAAATAAATTTGTACAACTCCAAGAATTTAAAATAAAATTATAATTTTAACTTACTTCAGTTTTTTCATTAATAATACTTTGTTTATCTATTAATTTTTGCTCAAATTTAATAACTTGTGACTTATTTTCTAGAATTATAAAATTTATTTGCATGAATACATTTTATAACAATAATAATGTACAAAAAAATATAGTTTTACCAGTTTTTTGGTTTTGTAATTGGTCCAGTAAATTAGTTTTCATATTAGTGCTTTCAATACGTAACTCTTCCAACTGCTTTTGTAGGTTCTTTATAGTAGAATCATGCTCTCGAATAATTTGACATTGTGATTCATAATTTCGAGTTAGCTAAATTTAATATACGCAAATATTAGACGAAAATTTATTTTTTAAATTTATTTAAAACTCTGTAATACTTTTGCAAAGTTATTGTTTGTTGTAGACAATTTGTCTGTTATAACGTTTAATTTATTTTTTAATTCACTATTTTCCATTGTTAGCTCATCAATTGTTTCATGATTTTCTAATAACATTTGATTTAATTGCATTGATTCATTATTTAAACTCACTATTTTATAATTTAAATGAGCTATTTCTTCAGATGCATTATCGAGACTTTGTTTTAACCAAATCTCTGTTTGTTTAAATACATTTATTTTGCACTGATATAATTTAATAACATTACTTGTTTTTATATTATGTATCTAAAAATATATTTCAGCAAAATCAACACTTCGCGTTTAACTAATTTTAATTTTAATCTAGTATTCATATTATGTATAAAATTAATTACTTCATTAGAATTGAACATATTTTCTAATTGATCAATATACATGTGTATTTGTTTTTCTTGAGCAAATGAACATAACGGTTTTATTTCAGTTTCTATCAAATTTTTATTATTCATGATTTTTACTTTTGGTAATGATAATTGTTCTATTTCTTCCAATGATTCAGATAACATTAGAGTACTAATTGTAAATGAAAATAAAATATAACGGAAATGGTATGAAATAAATATTAGTTTATTAATAATTACCTATTAATTATTAAATATTACCTTTGTTGTGAAAATTTAGTTATCAGATTTAATACTTTTTGTTTCAGATCTTTTGGTCCATTATAAATTATAAATGCTAGTACACTATAAATATGTTTCTGATTCAATAATTCAGAATACAAAGGCATCCATTTAGTATTTTTGATCATCAAATCAGACAACAAACATAAAGCTCCAATGTATACACATGTGATGTTTTGTAAATTATTTAGATCTTTAATATCAATTAATATTAAAGATTGAAATATAGATTGTAGAGACTGAAAAAAGTTAATATTAATTTATTAAATTGAATATTATAAAAATGTTTGAATGATGTGGAAGATTGGGTCAAGTGGAGGCTGAAGACCAAGGTAGCCAATCTCAAAAAATTGGAAAAGAGGCGAGGAAGAATCAGAAATATTATAAAAATAATTTCTTACAGAAAAACTAAGTTTTTCTTCAATTATTGAATATAAATTTTGTATCTTTAACATTTCTTGAAGAAGTTTAAAGATTGAAGCATATTTATTCCAGGTGTATATATCGGATTTGTTTTCAAAATTATCAGATTTTATTAAATAAATTAGTAAATCCTAAAATAGAAAAATATTTCTTAAATATAATTAAAACTTATATATTAACAAAAATTATGATATTAATATTATATGGACATTTTATAATTTTGTACATAAATAATTAATATACTTCCCATTATTGTTTAGCATTATTATGCTAAATATAGAATGTACAAATTATTCATCAAAAATATTTTAAAAACAACTGATACATTGAATAACCAAAGATAGTAATGACTATAAATCTATCATTCTCAAATAAATTAATTAATATTTTCGCTAAGTATTTTCTTCACCTACATCATATTGTATTTAAATAATAAATTTAATACAAAATATAATTAATAATATAAATAAAACAATTTTTTGTTACACATTTTACTTAAATAAAAATATATGAATATAAATTTTCAAACCTATATCAAAATTTAGTTATAATTTTTGTAGAATATATTAATACCAAATATTCTAAATAGCAAGTTAAATATTATTGCCATCTTAAACTAGTTAAATAATTTAAACGATTCTAATATTTGAAATTACTTACATTTAAACTTTCTACAAGTTTTTCATAAATGTCATGTTGGAGACTTTTATCCATATGATTATAAATACGTACATTAACAATTATAGTCTGTAATATTGTCATTGCTTTTTGATGAAGATCTAATGATCGAGTCCAATGTAAATACATGATTATAATTTTTGGATATAGTACAAATAAATCTTCATTCTTTAATTGAATAACATGATGTATAAATTTCAAAACTAGGCCGCTACTTTGGAACGTAATTTCATAATTACTATGTGATTTCTCAATGCATTTCAAGTTGTTGATTACTTTCAATAAATTATTTAATTTTGGTTTATAACTGAAAAAATTGATATATTACTAAAAATATAAAACCCTAACAAATTATAACATACTCAGTATAATCTAGAACAGAATTTTTCCAACACGAATGTTCACTAATATCAATAAAAAAGTCTACAACATGCCGTAAAACAAATACATTTTTTTGGTTTAGTCCTTCTTCCAAAATAATAAATGTTACATCAATTAAATTATTAACATCAATACATGGTACTTGACCAGATACTTGTTCTAAAATTAACAGTAGTTTATAAACCTGAACTTTAATAAATATATCATCTGAATGTAATTGTAAAAGCACACGCATGAAAGATTTAGAATTTGTACATTTCACAAGAATGAACATAGCAAATTTGTTTTTACAACAAATATTTACTAAAACTCCAAGGGAAAATGATATTAGATCTTTGTCTTCATTTGATATCCATTTAACTAGTAGTGTAATTAGTTCAGATAAATAACCTTCTTGCCATTGTAATTTTTCCCCATAAGTCAATTCCTAATAATTCATACAAACATTTCAAATATTTAAATTAATTAAATATATTTAAAATTACCTGAAGCAATTTGAGTATTTTAATTTTTCGTTCATTTGGTACATGATCTTTTAGTAATTTTGTTAATATTAAAGTAAATTTGTAATTATTTAGTTTTGAATTACAAAAAATTCCTTGTTTTATATTAAATTGCAAAACATTAATAGCAGCCCACATAATATCAGACTCACTATTTATATTGTTCATTATTTCATATAAAGTAATATAAAACTCTTCCATCATATTGTTTTTAGAATCAAAAATAAATAGACAAGATGGTTGTCCAAGGATCTACAAAATAATATTTGTAAACATTTTATTGTTTATTTATATGTATAAATAAATATTGTGTAATACACCAAGTATCAGGATTTATGAAAATAAATTTCTTAATAAATGATATATAAGTAGTAATACACTTATTCACACGTTACACATATTTCTTAATTAATTGTCATTATTTTTATCTAATACTAAACTTTAATAAGAACATAATTATTTCTAAAAAAAAATAATATCTAAATTACTTAATGTTTGAAATTAGATTACATTATATACTTCTATATACGTACCTGTAATGAACACAGAACTGCATTATATGATGATTCGTTATTAAAATGTAAATATTGTTTTGCAGCCATTATGAACGTGTTTAAATTATTATGAAATGATACTAAATTATCCATCTTTTTAAAACTAAATTACCTAATAGAAAATATTTTATTAAAATATGTTATACTTATTAACTTATTTTTTTTCAAATAAGATATAAAACCCGAATTCGTTTTCAATAATATAAATTAAATAAATTTAACATTAAATTTTAAAAATGTTTACTTACTAGAAATTATAATCAAAAGCAGATTTCTCGGTGGTTGTGTTATAAAATGTAAATTAAGCATAAATCAAAAACTGTTGTAAAAATTTTTTTAAATTGTATTAAATTTAAAACCGCTACTGACCAATAATTACCGATTTTTTCAAAGTGGATAATTATATTAAAAGCACCGAATAATATTATTTACGAAATTTAAATATGTATATATTTAATATATAATATGTATGTATAAATAAATAAATATATATATATATTTATAAACAAATATACATACACTTCATGAATAATTAAAAAAAAAAATATAAGTATAACGATAATTCAAAATACTAAACCATTATCGCATTAAAGTATCAAAATTGTAATGATATTTCATATAGTCTTAGGTGTTGATTTTGTACTTAAGTTTTTCCGTTACATTTGAATGATTAGAGATACAAAATTATATCGATATACCGAAAATATCGATAAAATCGCACCATATACCGATAAAATAATTATTTGATAATGACTCATTAGGTGATGAAATGTTAGAGAATATACTTCAATGGTAATGTGGGCCTTTTTAAGACGTGAAAAGACAGTGTATAGTGAAAATTACAAAGGAAAGGTGATGGAAAGTAGGAGTAAAAAATCATAAAAGAAGCGACATGATGTACTATAGTGACATATTGCTGGTTGATGTGTGTAAAAATGAGAGTGAACGAGTAAAATAATAGGCGATGATAATGGTACACCAACCTGTTATGTTATGAGAAAAAGCAATAAAAAAAATAAAATTATGTATTTAAAAATATATTTATATTATAGTTTATTTCTTTTATGCTTAAAAACATTAACATAATAAAATTTGAATTAAATTTCAAATAGATCATAAACATAAAATGTATAACACTGAAATTAAATTTTTTAGTAATTTTGTAACAAAAGACTGCAAAAATGTTTTGTAAAATTAAAATGCATTGGCAATAAGGTAATGAAGGACACTTATGTAAATTGTAAATTTTAATGGAAGTCTACTCTTGATGTTATTGTAATATTTAGTAATATACAAAGATTAATAAAGTTTTGAAAATGATCATAAATTAAAAATTAGTTTAATTTTGTAATTTGAATTAAAATAAAAGTTAATGCAGGACGAAAATGAAGTACAGTTTACAGGGACTAATGTATTTCGTATTAGAAAAATTAATTCTGGCGGTTAAATAGAAATAAATAATAAACGAATTATGAATCTTGAAATAATATATTATTATGCTTATGACATTATTTATTTATTAATCTGTAATAATTTGCATATCTTGAATATTGCTAAATGTGTTTATGTAGTGTATATGTTGTACATACATACTTAGTCCTTATAATTATACTAAGGTTTTTTGTGTTACAAGTAATTACATTTTTTTAAATATTTTAACTCTATATTATAACGTTGAATGCTCATATTTTTTTATATTATATTTGGATACACTGATTTAACATGTTTGTATATATTGTCGTCTTAAAATATGTGATTATGATCTATGATAAAAGACGCCACATAATTGCTAAAAATATTTATTTCTAGTTTTTATATGAAAATAAGGTTTTAGTTTTTATTACTAGATTTATTAGTTTTTATTTATAAATTACAATTTTGTCATAGGTAATTTTTTTCAAAATGAAGGATGAACAAAGCGAGTTTAATGAGCCAGAACATTCTCGAATATTTATACTATATGACAAAAATCATCCAATATCCGAAACTGAGTTTAAAGAATTGTTTGGAAATTATGGGTCTGTGAAAAGTATTTACATAGTGAAAGATCGCAATAGTGATAATGTAAAAGGTAAAGTATTTTAATATTTTATATAGTCCCTATCCTAATAATAACATTTAATTCTAATATTATTATGTTAATCATTTCTATTTCAATATATTTTGTGTTATATCTATTTTACACTGACGAATATTATGAGAAAAGATCTTTATTATTTTAAAAATGAAATTTAATAATAAAAAAACTATATAATTGTAGTAGTTATATTAAATTAATCGCATTTAGTTTCTATTTAGTTATATATTTGATTTTATATTTATTTAAAAATATGATTTTCATGATATAGGTGTTGCGTATATAAAATATTCAAAAGCATCAGAGGCTTTTAAAGCTATTGAGGCAATGAACGGACATAAAATGGAATCATCAAATCGTCGTATGAAAGTTTTAATGGCTACTAGGTATAGAATTAAACAGTATAAATGTTAATTAATAAAATCATTTTTAAGTTTAAGCAGTGTTGATTCTATTAATTATAATTTAGAAAAACAAATTTCAATTTAATGTCATCTATTTTTGAGGAATTAGAATAATAGTTGATGCTTAAATATGAATAAATCTCTAAAAATGAATATGTGTTTTACAGTCCTGGTCATATACGAAGTAATTCAGAAATGGAATATAATAGATTATTTGTGTTTGTACCAAAAACCGATAAAGAAACAGACTTAGAAAATAAATTTAGTCAATACGGAGAAATCTCTAAAGTTCATATTGTTACAAATAAAGATACAGGAGAATCAAAAGGAATAGCTTTTATTACTTATACAAAGTAAACCCCTTTTCTTTTAGTACTACTATTAAAACTAGAATGATATTATGTAATTACATTTATTGATTTGTTTAGATCTTCATCTGCTGCTTTAGCTATTGAAGAATGTGGACCAAATTATAAAGCTGTGTTTGCTAAACCAAAATATGATGATGGACCAACATTACACCCTCAATCTTATGCAAGACATATTGATTCAAAAAGTAACAATATTATTATAAATATTTTGTTCAATTTTATAATAATAAGTTTATTAAATTAAATTAAATTCATTTTTTTAGATCCAACAAGTAATTATGCCCTTCTTGCACCATCATCCCATTCACGTCGTGATGAACCCAGTGTATTGACTGCTTATACATCACCAATTGTCACATATAATGAACTTTTTAAAATTGTGAATATTGCTCCTGACCTGGAATTAGTTAAAGAATTGCCAAGACAAGTAATATACATATTAAATTATGACTAATTTATTGGTATTTGTTTAGATACATTTAAAAATTTTTTTACAAAAAGATTGATTCTTTGAAAAATAATAAATTTTAATCAAAAATAGTACTTAGTATAAACTTCCTCGAAGTTCTTAAAATCAAACTTGGATGCAATAAACAACAAATTATAATCTAATGAACACTACAATTGTAGCTTTGCAGTTAATTGATTTATTTATTACTTAAAGTCTTTAAGCTAGTTCTTCAATTATTATATTAACTAATGATGTAAATTATACTTTTAAAAAATAATTTAATATAAATCATTCACAAATATCAATTTATTATATTTAACATATTTTTTTAATTTTAAATCAGCAAGTGTATGATAAGAAGACATTTCAAGTTATTTATAATACAACTGCAGCAGCTGAGCATGCTGTTAATAGAATTAATGGATTTGAATATCCACCTGGTCATCCTATAATTCTGGAATATAATAATTCTCCTATGTAAGATATTTATTTTATACGTCAATGACCAAAATATTTTTTAGCTTAAAATATTCTAACCAAATATGAAATATGACTATAGATCTATTGCATCAGCTGTGGATCCAATAGCAAATAAAATATCAAAAGATATAGAAGTACTCTCTAGTACTGTTACAAAAGCATTAGCTGTGATTAAGAATGCTGGAATATCATCTGGTAAAAATCAAATCATTTATACCTAAGTACTTGTGTTTAATAATATTTGATATTTTATTTAGCTTTAGGTTTGCCAGATGAATATAATTTACCTTTAGCACCTAAAAGAGGAAATGAAAAATCTCTTTTGCCATCATTAGATAATTCATTTAGGTAAAAATAATGTATTTAATGTATAAGTAAAAACGTTTTTTATATAATTAAAGTAAATGCATCTGTTTTTGTTATAATATACACATATATTTTATAGGTTATTTTTTGTCTGCAAACCAGTTATTCCTCCCATGCGTTTATTAGAGGATACCTTTAAAATGTTTAAAGGGTTAAAAAATATTAATGTCATTGATGGTAAAAATTATGGTTATGTAAATTATGATAGTTTGGAAAGCGCGACACGAGCTATTAGTGTAAGATTAGAATAAATATTAGAATTTGATCAAATAAATTATATTTTTTACATTAAATTTATATAAATTCAGTGTTTAAATGATCACAAAGTATACAACAGTCGTCTAAAAGTAATGGAAGCTGAACCCAGAGAACCAAATCGTAAACGTATGAAACCTGATCCAATGTAAATATTAGAAGTAAGTACTTTTAATAAAGTTACTTTTATTAGTATTATTATTATTATTAGTGAAATTGTGCGGGATATAAATCTTATTTATCTTTAAAACTAAAGAAAGTAAAAATACAATTTTTAAATGAATATCACCCATAATTTTTGCAAATAAATTGGTTTTGCATAGGAAAATATTCAGAGCACTTCTACTTTAGTTATAGTTATGGATACAAATAATCTTTACTTAAGTCTGTTGACAACTTTATCTCTGTAATATTAGTTACATTTTTAAAATACGTTTGTAAAAAAGTTTTTAACTAGGTAATATTTCACTTTTATTTTAAAGTGATACAATAAAATAGTTGTATTAATAACAAAATAGCTTTCTTATCACAAAGATGAAATTATCTTTTATTCTGTTCAAATTTGATCATTAGGATCAACATTTAGTGTTGTTAAGAGTATAATCACGAGAAGCATAATATCATTAAAGGGCAATTTCACTTTAAGAAACCCAAATTTATCAATTATATATTTAAGAATAAGTATACATTTTTACAAATAAAAACAAAACATTGCATTATTGAATGTGTGGTAAATTTATTCAAGAGAAGTTGTGAAATTTTCAGTTAATTAAGTACAAACAAATAAGCAAATATTTTATTAGGACATTTTGTTAGTATTCAATATTTTGTTGGAGGTTTTCTGCCTTAAATAATTTTATAACAGCAACAATATGTGATGTAGAGCGTTTTTTTTAAATTACCAATAATTTTTTTGATGAAAGATAAACTTGTGAATGACTTAATAATATTAAGTATTAGTATAAAATGTTTTTTATACAAAAAAGGTTCCAATTAATTACTTCATATATATTAAATGGAAGCTATCTATAATCTATTATTTGATCAACCATTAAAGTAGACCAGAACTGTAACATATAAAAGGTGTACTGTAATCTATAATTTATGCACATAGTTCTGATAAATTAGTATACTACATTAGTTTTGTAGACGTTAAAATTTTATATTAAGATATGTCAACTGTATGCACTAATTATACTAGTTATTTATTAAAAATATGAAAAGTCAATTTTCAAACTTATTTATGGTATTTTGTTTAATATATTAGATCACAGTAAATTAAAAATATTTTTATCTGTTTTCTCTAACTCTAAACCCATATTAGTTAAATCTAATTGTAATCAATTAAGAATTAATATTCATTTATGGATTGTATTATTAAACTATTAAGCAGTGATATATTTATTTACCTTAAGTTAACCAACTGAGTACTAATAATATTAACTTAACCGCTAATGGTATAATATTACCAACATAACTATTTATTTGTTATTCTATATGTTCTCAAACTCCATTTTTAGCCACTGTACAATTTGTTTCATTTATGATTTCAGGACAGTAAATAGAACAACAAAAACAAACAATTTATTAACCCACTAAAACCACAACAGAAATTTGAATTTGTCTACACTGACAAGACAAATTATCACAAAATCAACCAATTTCACGAGACTACAAGATATTCAACAACTGTGACATACAATGTGGACACAAAAGACATTTTTTAAACTAACTAACAAATTTTACAGTGTTATTTGTTCAAAAAGTTCTAAATAGTTAGTTTTTAATGCTGAGAACATTTAGACATAGATATTAGATTTTAAAAAAAATTTATTTCGTGAACAAACCTACATCATAGTATTACGAAATTAACTATACAAATTTTCTGAGTTTCCCTGTTTTAAGGAACGAAAGAAATTTATATTTTTGAACTAGGTAAATACATCTATAGTATTTACAATCTATATTAAATACTTATTTTTCTTTTTAATTAATATAGCTTTATTAATATAATATGTTTACGTTATAGTATCTTATCTCTTAAAAAAAATAACAACTATTTTGTACTATAAACATTTATTGCATACACACAACTGACTAACGTTTCATAAACATTGACATTTACCATTTAAATTTGTTTTAGTGCTTTTATATTATTTCATTCTTTAAAACAAACAAAAAGTATTTTTCCCAAATATTATTTTTAGATTGTATTATAAAATTAATAGTTAACTAAAGTTATTAATACATTAACCAACAAGATACTTGAATTTCCAATATTTTTAATTTATTAGTTATGTCTTTACAGCATATTAGTAATTTTTATTCGTACATATTTAAATTGACTTATTTAGTTTACATTCCATATATATCAGTGACGTAGTGGTACTTTATGTTGTGTAATACTAATATAAAATTGCAGGTATTAGGGTAAAAACACAAAATAACAATATTTTGACAATCTTGAAATTTTAAAATATTGTTGCAAAATATATTTTGTTTTGAAACTTTCGAAAAATTGTTCACGATAAATTGTTTATGGATAATTTTATTTTACAAAATGTTTAACAGATAACTAAATACTACATGACTAGTACACTATTACAAAAATGCAACTCGATGCAATAGGCCATTTTTATATTCACCGTAGTAGGTATTGCTTAATAAAGTACTGTATTTTTGTATATTATATGGTTCGTTAGATTATTTTAAATTATTATTATTAGATTAGAATAATAGTAATTATAAATTTTAATTTACTAATATGAACTTTAAATAATAGTGTACTATACATTTGAATATGAGTATAATATGTATGTGTGTGTTATCTCAATTTATTAATTATAACATTAGTCTGATGACAGAAATATTGAATATGTTTTCTAAAAATGTCTATAAGTGTTCAGCATAATGCTTCCAATGATTATATAAAGCTATCTTTGCCTCATTCCATCATAATCTGTCATTGTATCCATATGATACTGACTGAGGTATTTTAATTTTCTTAGTTGTAGATTTTATATAAATATAAGATAATGTTATATTTGTCTAAATAGTATGTAATTTTCTGTTTTGGCCACACACACACACACTGGCTTATCCAGCATATTTTAACCATACATTATCAATATATATCGTGTATGAATATATTTTATGGAATAAGAGATTTATCAACAAAAAATGAATAAACAATTTGTGATATTGATTTTTTTTACGTAATTCATTTTTATTTGATGTTGGTAAAGGTTATAAATTAATCGAAAAATTTGAACGGATTAAATTATTTTGTATTTTTATTTTTATGAAGACGCAATGATAAAAATTATTTATTAAAAAGTATCTTTCTATTTGTATTGTTTAATAAATACGAATAACGTGCTATTTATTCAAAATAAGTAAATATTAATTTTCAATTTTGTGTAATTTATGTGACATTTTAACAAGTGTCTAAGTCAAAATTACTCTATATAAACCAAGTTTAATTTGACTACGATATATTCGATTTATTTTAAATAATAATTTCATAGTAAATTTTTTTTAAAAATATTAATCTTCATAATCCGTCATTTTTAATAACTTCAAAGTAATTATTTAAAAAAACCATAAAATTCAGAGCATCAAAATAAACTGACCACACATGTTAGTGATTGCATAATTGCATTACTCGTTACAGGTAGTAAATATATAATATATATATATTTATTTATATATAAATATTACGTCAAATAGTATTGTTGGTACCTCTTACAACTACCAACCTATTTTAAATATAAATATAATTAATTTTACTATTTAATCCTACATTTGTCTTTAATATTTGAACTTTGATAACATTTTAACAATTATTTATATTTGATACAATTGACAAAACTTAAAGAATTATATACACGATGTTAGGTTGTATTTAAGGTTACGTCTAAATTAAATGTAAATATTAAATACGTATTTTGTTTTTTTTTCTTTATTTGTCGAAATATTTTAAATTCTGAGGGACCCAAACAATAATGTGTTTTGGTGTTACCTTTTTTCACGTATGAGTGTCTAAATCTTTACATATTTATGATTCATTCAATAAGTTCTCGAAACAAGGAAAATTACCTTAAAATAACTAAAAATCACAAATTAGTCGACGTATTCGTTTTAGACATGGCACGTTTTTTATTTGTTAATAGCTAAAAGTATAACACGAACGTTATATATTTTATTTTAACAACTTTTATCGTATTCTTTAATTACAATTAATTATTAGCTTCTTACGGAATTGTTTTTCGAATACAATAATTTATCGTTGTTTTCGGATTCAAAATATATAGTAATAAAATTCTTAAAATCTGTTCAAGTAGTTTACTTGGTCCAATATCCACAGCATTCGTAGCTGGGTCTACCTTTTTTTTTCATTCAGAATACAATTAAATTTTTAGTGCTTCGCGCATTTAAAATTGAAATACCGTTAAATAGTGTGTAAATATTTCGCATTAAACATCTACCACGTTTTGAGATTTTAAAAAATCTTAATGTGTTTCGTATTTCTACAAGGACGTTATAAAATTAACGATTCAATACGGCCGTACATCAAAAATCAAATTCTTATTCTCGAACGTATTTTTAGCGTATTTACGGTTAACTATTGGTGGGTTTTTAGTTTTATTCAAATGTAAACGATAGTATATTTCAAACGGACAAATTTAAATCGATTATTCTAATACTGTATTAAAACTCAATTATTTTTAAATTTTATAATACGTGAACGGATTATTGAAAAAGTTTGACTTTTATCTCTACTAGTGTGGTATCTATTTTCAAAATATTTCTTTACCTTTTTTTTATTATTATCTATCATTTTTATCCGATAATTGTGTTTTATTCGGAATATTTGCCTGTTTAGTTAGTTCTCACTCTTCAATCAATTAATTTTCCAGTAAAAACATGTATTTTTTTAACAGTTTTTTATTACTACGATATGTCTATAACGTCTTTTATGTACGGAATTGTGAAAGTACTAAAACATATTTTTTGCAGTAATATAAAAAAATAATTTATACTTAATATATATAGTTACGCATAAAATTATCCGTCTGGATCGCCTAAAATAAAAAAAATATTAGATCACTATTCTTACAATGATATAGGCTTTAGTAAATAATCTATATATTTATATTAGCCGTTTGTTATACGTGTACTTCCTATATTAAAATATACACTTTTATGTACTTAGCGTATTTCTGATTTGAAACTCGGGAACGAAATTGAATAAATATATAAAACATAATATAATGCCCGAACAATAAACAACCGGACTTATGAAAAAAAATTTAAAAAATCGTTTATATTTTAATTACAAAAACGTGATTTCACGTAAAATTTTGATTTATATAAAATCGTTGAATACATTCACACTATCCACATATATATGTATGTGTATGTATAGTTGTATATGTTAAACTAAAATATACAGGGCATAATGAATATCGCAATTGAGTATCTGTAATAGACTTAGATGCAAAAATTAAAGTAGGCCCTAAATACCAATTGTTTATGGAGGGAAGGAAGTAGTAATATAAAAAATAACATTTAACTTACTAGTTTCTAATCTATCAAGTTAAAAAATGTTTTTTTTATGTATTTATTATTGTTTGTAACACCAACAATTATTATTATGAAGAGAATAATTTTATTTCTCGATCGTACTTTTATTAAATAATTTTGTTCTCGACTTCCGATTTGCAAAATCGTGTATTATTTTTTCAAAATTCAATTCTTTAATTCGGAATCTTTCAATTTTTATTACGTTTATATTTAATAAACATTCCAGAAAAATTTAATTTTAACGACAATTTTTTACAAAAAAAAAAAAAAACAATTTTTATTTTACGAGTGTATAAAAATAAGCTTAACAAAATCGTAAATACGAAATATTTAAAGTCTAATAATTGGCGAATAATGAAAAGCAATATATCTGTTATACGGTACATTAATACGTTTTAGGTTTACAGTTTAATTCTTACATTTCGAAAACAATTAAAAAAATGTCGGTGATTATCGACAATATTTGTATTTGTTTTTGGAATCCTATTTTTTTTTCACCTTTATTCGAGAATCTGTTGTTCTAAGATGGACATCTCGTTTTCAACAAATTATGTTTCGCGTTAATTTTGAAGAAATAACGATAGGTATAATTAGTAATAAGTAACAATTTATAAATTACGACAGTTACGCTTTAACGTTAAATAACATGGACGTATTAAGTGCTACGTTTTGAAGGAACTCCACCGATTGTAATGACTATTGTGGATAGTGTTCGTGTTTACGTTATATTCGAATTCCCGTTTATGATAAGAAATTTGTATAATAAATATAAAACTACAGTAAGATTGCCCTTCCCCATGCCGTATGATACTCATACGCGTTAAGAAGACGATCGACGTAAATTTTTTGTTTATTAATTTTATTATAGGAAACGACAAGGCGATATAGTCCACATAATGTACAGACAGTGCCGGTGAATGTTTTTGCGCCGTTATCGGTATACTCGAATCATCGTTATGCATCGACGGGAAAGATGTTAAATTTTCGGTTCTCGTGAAACGGTGATAAGGGTGTAGGCTCCGTTGAACGCAACGTGTTTCGTTTATTGTCGCTGCCGCGGTAACCGTACGAATATTACAACGCGGAGGAGGACACGCTACGCTGGAGACTGTATTTCACGAAAGAATCTAAGCCGCGCGTCCGTGGCACGGATTCTTTTCGTTTTTCGCCGCGAAAGTTTGACTTTTAATAACGAGCACACGGGGGGGGACTGCCCGAGCGGTTGGAGACGGGCAGGGGACGGCGGTCGAATAATACTCGTGGGAGAGCAATAAACATTGTGCCCAGAGGTCGGATATATATATATATATATATATATATATATGCGTGTATTCCACGCTGGCAGTGACGCGATAGTCGAGTTGTCGTGTGGCGATGGCCGGTGGTAGCGGCGTCAGTGGCGGTGCGGTCTAGTGGCGGTGGCGGCGGCGGCAACGGCGGCGTTTGATAATTACACGGCACGACGACCAGCAGACGGGTCGAAAGCACGCTACCGTCGATGGCGCCCCGATCGATCGGACCACACGCCGCATATATTTATTTATATATATATATATATATATATATATATGTGTGTGTGTGTGTGTGTACACGAGCGTGAGGGTGACGGTTTATATACGTTTTTTTTTCTCGTTATTCCGTCGGTACGGCCAAACAATTTCGAAATAAAAAAAAAAAAACGAAAACGTCGCTCACGAAATATACGACGTACGATATTATTATTATTTCGGTCGTAAATATTTTCGACGCACGAAACGCCGCTAACGTCACGGACGACGACGACACGGTTTAGGACGGTTCGTGGCGTACGTAAAAACTCGAGCGCGTGTTTGTACGACGACGTGTGTGTGTGTATATATATATATATAAACGTGCGCGTCGTACTGTCGACCGATTAGAGGCGTCGGGCGAGAAAGGCTAATAGCAGTGTCGTCGTCGTCGTCCCCTGAATTTAGCGTTGCACGCCACACGGCCGTGTGCCGTAGCCGTCGCCGTCGCCGTCGCGCGCGCCGTATAATAGTAGCGCGGACGTGACGGGTAAGGCGGTAGCAGTGTGTGTGTGTGTGTGTGTGTGTGTGTGTGTGTGTGTGTGTGTGTGTGTGTGTGTGTGTGTGTGTGTGTGTGTGTGTGTG
>JAIPRN010003989.1:0-17737 GCA_025469175.1 Geopemphigus sp. TES_GeoC_2020 | reverse complement strand
AAAAAAAAAAAAAAAAAAAAAAAAAAAAAACAAGAAACGCGCGTCGCGCCGCCTTTGTTATCAGGACCAAATCGAGAACAACAATTGTCACATCGAAAGGCTGACGAAATCGTTGCGGTCCAAGGAAGACGACTATTCGGACGTGAAACGGCAAATGGAGACGTGCCGGGTGGCGTTGTGCCGGCAGACGGAGACTTGTAAACATCTAGAGTCGGATTTGGAGTCGGTGAACGGGAAACTGAAGGACGCGGAATTCCAGTTGATGTTGGTGAAGGAAAAGGCTCGGCTGGAATGGGAGTCGCTGTCCAACGAGCTGGAGCTGAAGTGCCAAAAGATGCGGACGTTGCAGATGGAGTACAAGGAGGCGGTGCAGGTGATCGACGAGGAGAAGGCGACCGTGCGGAAGTTGGAGACGCTGGTGGCGGGCATGCGGGAGACGGCCGAGAAGGACCGGTGCGAGGCGAACGTCCAGGCGCAGCGGCTGAAGAAGGAGATCAGCGCCAAGGAGGAGACGGTGGGCCGGTTGAAGGGCCAAATTGCCGAGCTGGCGCGGGACAACGAGTGCGCGGCGTCGGAGAACAGCACGCTGAAGTCGCAGCTGCAGAGCAAGAAAACACTTCTGGACAAGATGAAGCACGCGATCGAGACGCTGGAGCAGACGAAGAACCGGCAGATCGAGCAGCTGGAACGGGACAAGAGCGCGCTGGCGTGCGACGCGCAGCAGAAGGGTAAGCGGATCGAGAACCTGGAACAGGAGATATGCGCGACGCGGGAGAAAATCAAGGAGGCGGAGCTGAACAATTGTTTCAAGGCGAACGAGCGCGAGATATGCTGCCTGCGGAAGAAGATCAAGGAGCTGGAGACAAAGTACAACGGCGGTTGCCATCAGGCCACCCAGGGCGCCGGCGGCCGACGCGGTTGTCCGCGGGACAACGACTGCAAGGACCGGGAACCGGTGACGGCCGGCAAGTGTTGCCAGTCCGCCGGCCGCAACAAGTGTCCGCCCGTCCCGAAGGCGTGCGACGCCGGGTGCGTGGACAACGGGCGCATACTCGACGACCTGAAACAAATGTACTGCAACCTGGAACAGTTCAAGGAGACGCACCTGGGCAAGAGCTAGGCACGTTATATATGTTTGGTTGTGTTCGGCAATATCAACGGCCGACCGGACTTGCGTTTCTGTTTTTCTTTCGCCCGCCAACCGTCGAACGTATCACCGGTCGGCGCATCGGAGGGGGGGAGAGGGACGGAGTTCGTGAATTCGGAATTCGTGTTTTACTCGCGGTTTTTCCCCTCTCCTCCGTCCGGTTATTTCGTCTCGACGTCGTAGCTCGTTCAAGAGTCGTCCGCCCGTTCCGTCGTGTCCGGGCCCGCGTTCCTCGACGACGTTGTAAAGCGCAGTCAATTTTTTTGGTCCGTCCGTCGCGTCGCCAAAAATCGCCGCCGCTCGTTAACGCGCGCGTATTTCGTATAAGTCGATCGACATAATTCGACAATTCCGTCATCGGCCGCCGTACCACTAAACGCACGGCGGCGTCTAGCGCGGGACGCGTTTACTACCGCGGAGACGCACGAACGTAGTCCAACGGTCGTCGTCTCGAAACGCCTACACTTCGCGTACCACGGTCACTTAATTCGGTCCGCCAGCGTGTTATTTAAACGATTGCCAGTTCGCGAGTAGAATTTTCAAATTGTACGCGCGGTACGTTAAATATATTGGTACCGTCTACGTTCGGTAGAAGTTGACTTATTAACGAGACGGATGGTGTCCAGAGATATATTTTTCTTTGGATTATCGATCTACGTTTTTTTTTTTTTTTTTTGAAGAGGGGTTATATGTCTAAGCTGTCGAAAACGCGTTATATTCAATTTAATCCGGGGCACTTGTCTCGCACAACGAAACGGCCATCTGTAATTGAAAACGACCGTCGTTCGATTTCCAATTTTTGTTTAGCGAACACTGAAAAAAAGGTTAGGTTGTTGGAAGACAAAATGTTAACGATTCGATTCAAATATATATATATATATATTCATACTTTTTCTAAAGACTAAATTTGTCGAATTTGCGAGCCAAATTTAGCTCGCATTCGTTCGTCTCGAGACGCTCGTTCAATATATGCTTCTTAATCGTTTCCCGCAAATGGCGATCCTTCTGCTGCAGGTTGACGATTTTCGTTTTCTTCTCTCGTATCTCGGCCACCAGCGCACTTTTTTCGCTTTCGAGCACATCCAAATTGTTAGTCTTGATCGACGTCATCAATTCCGTCGAGTGTTTTATTTTGTCCAGCAGACATTTGATCGCGCTCCCCTGCGTCTTGAGTGACCCGATTTCCGACGACACGCATACGACTTTCCGCGTCAGCTCCTCGATCTTGCTCTTCATCAGGCACAAGTCTCCGTCTTTCGCGCAATTCTCTTTCTTGATCTGCTGGATCTGGGCATTTGTCCTGCACCGATCTCTGTTGATGGCCTCCCGCAAGACCATCACCGACGTTTCCAATTCACACTTTTTCGACTTCTCCTCGTCTATGGTCCGTAAATATTTGTTATACTTGACCTCCATATCTCGTAGTTTCTGACACTTGATTTTCAGCTTGTTGGTTAACGTTTCCGTCTCTTGTTTAATATTTTTATCCGTTGTCTCCGTATAACATTTCGCGTCCGCCAGTCTCGTTTTCCTACATTGCAATTCCTCTTCTAGACACCTGCACGAATCGTTCAGCCGGTTACATGCCGCCAAATACTCTTCCAATTGTCTCTGCATGTTCCGATATTCGTTCTCTATACATTCTATTGTGTTCATCGTTTTCTTGACTAAGCAACACTTTTCATTCGCTTTAACCTGAACATAAAATAAAACAGTACAAAATTATACAACATTTTTATAGAACGGTTTACGAACTTAATTATTTCCACCTCTTTAGGATTAGAAAACAAGTCGAATATTGCGCGTAAAAAATCTAATTAAATTTAATATATTTAATACCTTTAAGCGAGCAATTCTTGTAAATATATAATCTGAATCTCGGAAACGGCTCCAACGATTTTCATGAAATTTAGTATGCAGGGAGTTTCGAAGGCGATCTAGCTAGGTTTCATTTTTAGAAAACGTCGTTTTATCCGTGTTTAAAAAAAAAATACCGATCAAAGCTCGGTCACCCGATTCTATATATAAAATCTAATGCGTTGTGTATAAAAAAAGCGCTCGACATAATATATTAATTGACGATTAGCTTACGTTCGCGCTACACAAATTGCACTGGGTGCGCTTTTTACACATTTTCAATTCCTTCAATTCTTCGAGTAGTTTTTGAATGTTTTCATTTAACATACGAAGCCGCTCGGTCTTACAATCGTTGACGTAATTTAATTCGCAGTTTTCCTTTTGCAATAACGCTTCGTTCGTTTCGGCGGTTTTTCGCTTCTCTGATTGGCAATCATAACTGTTTGACGCATCGTCGTTCGTGCCTTCCTCCGTATACTCGCAATCGTCCGTCCATTCTTGCGAATCGTTCGATTCGCATTGTAACTCGTCATTTTCCATCGTCATTTCGTCGTACGCGTTTGATTGTTCGCTAAGTTCGTCTTCGTCGTTCGTCTCGTAACATGACATCTAGTAAGCGCGTTTTAAACGATCGATAATGTCCCGAAAAATAATCGCTCAACTTACTTTTAAAAGTATCTTTGATTTACAAAATTATTTTTCTTTAAAAATGTAGCGTATATATATATATATACGCTATATATATTAAGATTTAGTTACATAACGAAAATTCCATTTTATAAACTGTTTTAAACGATGTTTACGTTAATTTATCGGCCAGTAAATCTATTTGTTTGGAAACGGAATTATTCGCGGACGTTTTTGTTTTCCCTTCGATATTAATCGTTGTTCACGTTCGAATTTTATCGATTTTAAATCCTGAATTTTCATTTCGTGCGTCCGGTTGACGAAGAACGTATTATAACGACTTATCCCCGGTCCACGTTGAAACGCGCCCGTTGTCCATAAGACGGATATACGCGGACGTTCGAGACGCCGGCAATGTTTGTCTTTACGAACGGTACGTATTCAAACACGCGCGTCTGATCCCGAACCCGCCGAATATCGTTGAAATAAAAGCGCGTCGTCTATCCGTTAGCAAATAATCGCCGTACTTAATCCGTCGAACGGGACGCCTGTACACGCTGTAGCTAATACCGAAAGTCACCTTAACGTAGCGCTATATCGTTTCGAGTGACGCCAATAAAAACCGACGTACGACAAAATCCGATGACGGTTCACGATTATTCGTATTTTTTGTACGGGCGTAAACGGTACGCCGACCCGATGTTCGCGCGAGTTTATATATATAATATGTCGTTCTAATTCGTTCCGTCCGACGTAATCGAATTTTTCACCGGGCAAAAAAGCCATTCGACCGTTCCTAAAACGGCTATGATCGTTGAAATCGGCCGAAAACAAGCGCCTAAATGGAACCTCTACCTACAGCCGTTGTGTTGGCGCATCTTAATCGTCAAACAGCTCGAGTTACGGAATCGGATGTCCGAGATTCGGGACGAGTCTCGTCGCGGACGAGCGAATGGCCGAAAACGCGGCGAATTCCCGGACTTTGGTCGAACGCTCTACCGCCGGCGGTAATCGCGGTAAACCGAGTACCGAACACTGCGGCCGTTAACTAATAATAATATCGGCGATATTGATACGGCCGGAATTGCGGAAAAGAAAAGAACGATCGAACACGGACGGCCGAGGACCGTTCGAAACGGTCAGTTCCCGGGTGGCCGATTAGAGCGGCGGTGCTAATGGCGGTTGGGCTAAATCGGCGACGAAGAATCACGTTATATTGTTTTTGTTTTTATTAAGGAAGACGTCACGACGAGGTACCGTCCCGATGTCGCTCCACTCGTGCGTTAGTTGAAGCTATTCAAAGGAAGATGTTAATGGCTCCGAGGGATTGTCCTGTCATCCTCTAAGAAGTGTTTGAGAACTATCGCGCGAATTAGAGATTCCACGTACGCATGGTAAAACACGACGTGGCCATAGCTCGGTTGCTGGCCTTTTCCATTAAGGAAGATTGTTGTCGTAAACCGACGGTAAACTTTGTTTTGTTTTACAATGAACGACGGCCACTCGTCGGACCGAAGCGCTGCCCCTCCCCCCCCAATTCAGGTATTTCGGCCAGTGAAAGCGTGTGGCGCACCGCTCGTTCGTAGTAAGCGCTTGTAACTTGAGTATTACCGACTCTGACTGCCGTCTCGCACGGTTGTGTCTGAACACGCGACGACACAGTGTCGCGTTCTACCGCGCGGCAGCACATTAGTTGTCCGACACACGAACGCGTGTAATTTTAATTTGTTTATAGGCCAACGCATTTTCTGTAAGCGTTAAAAAACCGACTGGATCGTTATTTACTCAAACGGCGTTGATTCCTCCGGACAAACGCACGTTACCGAATTTCGGCCACTTGTCTAACGACGGTGGCAAAACAACGGACTCGAACGGCTCGACCGTGTGTCGCCGGTAGTAACGTTGAGGGACAAAGAAAAACGGCGGCGACGGCGGCGGTACGATTTCGTCTTTAGCCGGTAAAATTACGGTCGACATAGTTCGCGCCGTTATCGGGACCGCTACCGATAAGAAATACATCGGCCGGCCGGGCGTTCGATAAACCGGTCAAATCGAACGCGTCGCGCGTGCGTAACTACCCGTTCGTTAGGTAGCGGTGTGGGCGGTACCGGTGGTGGCGGCGGCGGCGGTTTACCGTATCGGAAAAATAGTACGCGCGCCAATAGTGATTACGGCGGAGAGCTCGGAGAGTACACAGCTGTTTACTATTTTTGAGGTTATATTTTTGGAAAACAATATTGTCCACTGGTCCCCGCGTCGTGAGGTTCGTCATTAGTGTTCGTACGCCGCGTCTCTATCAATTTCCGCGTTATTACGGTCGTCGTGCCCGTTGCGTCATTTACGATTTCCACGTTTTTGCGTACGCTACTCTCTCTATCACCACCGTGCTGCCGCCGTTCAACATTTACGGAATTTCCGAGTTGTTTGTCGCCGTTGTTGTTGTCGTCGTTGTACGTCCCTGCCGAGGCCGTTCTCGTGCACGTAAGTATTTATCGTTCGTCCGTCCGTTGTCCGGCTACGATTGAAATCGCCGGCCCGTTGCAGCGTTGTGTCCGGCGGTCCCCTTTCGCCCGGCGTTTTGTCGCGAACGAGACGACGCTGTAGTACACGAACGGCGCTCTTCGCGAGTATTGCTGCGTTGTAATAATCGTGGCCAAACGACGGGAAGTAAATTATTACGTACCCGAGCCGGCGGGTGTACGCGACGAAAATTCCTCTCGTCTACGTGTGGTACACGTATGCGTATACATTTTTTCCCGTACGTACCCGTCTTGTGTTCCGTAGTTGCTCGCCTACGTATCCGTCTAAGCTTGGCCCGCTCGTCCGCCATATAACGTTTTTAACGTATAGTGGTAATCGTTACCTTGTTTCCGTAATTGTATAGCGGTTCGGTGTATTTTGCTTGTTTTCACAGTATACCAAGAGCAGTGCTGTCGATCATTTGGCCAACCATGTCTTCATTGATGTATCTTCATTCGGATAAGCAGAAAATTCCCTTAACACTGGAACAATACTTCAAGTTATTCGCAAACAAGGTCAAAGTCGAGTTGCCATCCGATATGTACGAGGAAAATAAAAAGCAGTGAGTATCCTATTTCATTAGCCGTAATTTTATTTTGCGAAATGTCGATTACCGATTGTATATTGTATGTATATATATTTTAAATAATTGCGTAGGTTAATTATTCGCGTACTTGGTTTTCAAGTTCTATTTGATCGTCTTCGTACGTCTTGTTAAATTTTGAAACAGTTTTTAACGTTACGTATACAATTAAATTGGCCACTTACTAATAATAATAATAAAAAGACGATAAATATTTTTTAAGTACAAAACTTATACAATTTAAGTTTAATAATAAGCCGTACACAAATACGCTTTTTTTTCTAAACTATTCTAAAGCGTCATTATTAATTCGACCAGCACTTTTTATAAATACAATTCATAGTGGGTATAAATATTTTCATATCTATAAATAATACGCAGTGTTATTATAATATAATACATGTTTGGGTACATGAACATATTAAGAGTTGTATCTTTAGTGAGGTAGCACCTGTTCTTAGCCAAAATCTCTTGAATTAAGTTGTACAGCTTCAAACATTCGAGTCGACTAATATCTAAGAAATAGTTAAGTAACTATTTAGTAGCTTTATTGGCATATAGTTCTAGTCTATTTATACGTTTGTTGTATTTGTACACATAGGTATAAGTATTAAAAACATATTGAACATTACAGTATCTTCATTCCTGTTAAGAATTTCTAAACAATTTTTTTTTTTAATGTTATTGTTGATCGATAAAAGTATTATTTATATATATATATATATATATATATATATATATTGTAAAATCTAAGAAGTTAATTTTATTATCTATTTGTGTTTCGAGTATAAATTATACGCTTTAATTACTTTCGTTTTAATTGTTAATTATCACTTCTTGTTATTTGTACTTTTTGAATAAAATCAATGTGTCGTTAACATATTTAAAATACACTTTTATGTATTGTTTCTGTTTTTTTTTTTTATTTAAAATTCGTCCATAATTTTCTTGAAAATTCAGAGTGTTCATATAGCGTTTAAAAGACTTCATAACAAAATTATCATTTTATAAATATATTTTTTTTCATATTCAAAATAATTTTAATTGATTATAGTGTTAATGGAACGAATGACTTCGTTAATTATTTATTATTAAAATTACTGTTATTTAGAAATTTAATTTTGACGGAGTTCATTTAATGTTTCAAATGTTAGAATAAAAGTAATAAGTAATAATCTTTAAATAAGTATAATATGTTTATCGAAATTGAAATTAAATTTCGTATTCAAATTTGCAGAGTTAAATTATGGAAAAGTAAATTTTAAATAAATAATTATAACAGAGAAAAGTATTTTATTTTGAAGAATTTATGCAATTTTATTTATAGATGTTTTTCTTTTAATTTTAAATGTTATCATATTCGGTTTAAGATATTTTATTACTATGGTCTGACCATCTTGGTTAGTAGCTGTTTTAACATATACTGTAAAATTCAAATGTACAATAAGTGTATATTAAAATTATTAATTTTATAAATTTTATGAAGTAAATATTGTTCTAATATGTTTAACACTTGTGAAACATTATATTGATTAAAATTTAGTGACAAATATAATATGTCATTAATCAATGTTGAAAGATTTTAAATTAAATACGCTTATAAAATTATCTTTTGTAAATATATATTTCTCATTAAAAATGTTTACAATACCTTACGCCATGAGCTATGTTTCTTAAAAAACGAATAACATTTTAAATGTTATGTTTATGTACAAGTTTATATATTATTTTATCTACATAGCGTACTTTTTTCTTTGGAGGAGTTTTATGATATTTATTTTCAATAATTAACTTTACTCGACTAACGTTTTTATTTTCCTTCTTCAATATTTCCATGATTTTCTAATTAAGATTTTATGTAGAACTCGATGTAATTTGTTACATTTGTTTAATGAAGGATAGTTAATATCAGTTTACATTATATTTACTTTGTTTTTTATTAAAAAAATTTTTTGAGTTTAGTATATTAACTTTTTTTTCAGAAACAATTTGTTTCTGATAATATTAATTTTTACAAAATAAATATTATTATTTGAAAAATTCCATTTATTTTAATCTTATGAAATTTCTGAAGAAACGTACGTATAATTTGAAGTATGTCTATTTTTTAAAAGATATACATTAGAAAATAATGATTGGTAATATACTGCAGTATTAGCTTCAATAGTGCACAATAAACCGTAATATTTTATAACTGTATAATCATAATTTCATTTATTGACATAAAATTGACATTCGTGTAATTTATTTCTAAATAATAGTATGACTAGGTACTAAAAATATGGTCAATTTGAAAACATTTAAATTGATTTCAAATTTTTTTTTTTTTTTGTTAACCGTACAACATTTATAAATTATATTTCTTCGTTGAATGAATATACTACTACTACCTATAAGATATATGACATAAATTTTATTTCACTATAACAATTGTTACAAAAGTTAATAAAAAATTTCATTTTGGTTTTAAGTAGAAACTAGGCATAAATAATTAATAATATCCTTTAATTCTAATTTCGACCTATTATTTTTATCGAATTTAATTAATTAAAAGTAATTTTATTATAACTAGGCGTGAGGAGGAGATTAAAGCTTTTTTACTCAAAAACCCAAATATAACATTGACTCCTATAAACATTCAGACGTCATTATCTGCTGAGTCTAAGCAAGATATGGGTAATATCGTCCATTTAATATATTATACATATTTTAAAATTATTATTTTTAAATAGCGGAAAAAAAACCAAGACTTAGTATTATGCCTGGATCGGAGACCGAAAAATATGTTGAGGAATTCATGACTTATGCAAACGCTTTTAAAAGGTTTTATAAAACTCTGGACAAGCCAATTATTGATATGCCGCTAAGAAAGAGTTTTATAATTTTACCGAAATCAGTTACGTATCATGAGTATGCTCAACCAGATTTAGAGAAAGATAAAGAAAAGGTCGCAAAAAAAATGATAACTGAAGGAAAGAATGCTGAAGGAGAGAAAGCTGAAGAAGAGAAAGCTGAAGGAGAGAAAGCTGAAGGAGAGAAAGCTGAAGGAGAGAAAACTGAAGGAGAGAAAGCTGAAGGAGAGATAGCTGAAGGAGAGATAGCTGGAAGGAAGAAAGCTAGAAGAAGGAAATCTAAGGGAAAGAAAGCTGAAGAAAAGAAAACTGAAATAGAGAAAGCTGAAAAAGAAAAGGCTACAGAAGAGCAAGTTGAAAAAGTAGAAAAAGCAGAGGAACCTGAAAGGTAAATATTTTATTATATTTTCTAGAGTTAAAATTATTAAATATATTGGTCATTCACGTTTATTATCAATTTTCTTTTTTGCGATTCATATTTTATTTTTCAGAGACGTTTTCAGAATGCGCTATGCTGATAACTTGTATTTCGAGACTGATCAACCGTGGCTTATTAATGAGATAATGGATGTTGTGAAGACAATCCTTCATCGGGTTAGTATTACAATATCAAACTTAATTATTTATTTTGTTATTTTAACAACTATGCGACAATTATTTAATTGTCGATTAGTGTTGGCCAGCAATTTATTTCGAATTTTCGGTAACATTAAAATAATAGCGTTTCATTTATATTAAGTTTCTAATTCTTGGCATAACAAATACCTACGGATATTCACTCGTAAATTTTTAGTAATATAAATAAAAATCGGAAGTACCGATTAATTGTTATGTTTATTTAACATAAATATTCAAACGTACGACTATTTTTCTTATTTTATTTTCTTAATTTTCGTACCATTTCTTTTACCGTATCATTTAGAATTCCCATATTTACAGTAAAACCGACGGAACGAAACGATGCGTCAAAATTAATTCTCAATGAACGATATTTTCGATAATTCTACGTGAATATTAACATCGAAAAACTCGATAAACTTCCACTTGGACGTATAACAAATGAGAATGTTTTAAGTATTTATAAACGTAGGATTTATGGTAATTTACGGAAAACGAAATGAACGATATTAGTCACGCTTGAAATTACGGCGAAGGTGGCTTATCTGTATTTAAGACTTGACGGGTCTTTGAAGAAATAGGTGAAAAGAATTCCGAGAATGTTTTCGTTACTTTACGACGTATCGTTTTTCGTTTCTTTTGACGACGAAATTTGATCGGGAGTGCCTACAATTTTTCTTTTCGAAGACGTTTTGATTATTGAACAGGCTAATGGACTAGTGGGCGCCAATAAAATTAACGAGGTTACGATGGACACGGGCGCGCGATAATCGTGTACACATATTCTCCCGCGCTTCGGATTGACGCCACCCCCGTTCTAATAATTATACGATTCTCGGTGAACGGAAACGATTTTTAAACGAAAATTTCGCGGTTCCGTAAAATATTAATAATTAGTCGCGTACAGGCGTTTCGTTAAGTTGTTCCGCCGTTGTACGTCTATCGTTCTATAAAGTTTTCGCGTTGTCGGCAGAATCGAATTTGTAACAACCGAGGCAATGTCCACGCGAACGTGTTCGCTTTCGCGCGTGTGACGAATTATGGCTATTTTTATTTTTTTTTTTTCAGAACTTGGAACCTCAACAGGTCGAGTTCATGAAGGCCAAAGGTTCAAGTTTCGTTTAATTACGGGTAAAGTATATTTCGTTAATATTAATACGCTTCACCGCATCCCGTCGTCTTACCGTGTTGTTCCTGTTTCAGGGACTCTACAAAGGACGTTCCTGATTTATTTCAAATTAACATTTATCCGTATCGTATAAGAATAATAATAATAAATCGACAAAACTAATAGAAATTTTTTTTTTTATTAACGATATTCAATGTAACATTTATTTCAATTTTCTTACAATAAACTTCAAATTTTTATAACGCTACTTGATAGTTGTTTTTATTACGTACGACGAAACCTCGATTCTGGTCAAAACGTCCTAATCAATTTTGAATCTATGGTCGTTCGAAGTCTGTAACGATTTTAATAGAATTAAACGCGACGGTGAAGACTATAATACGTAATATATGGATGGCGCTTCCTTACGCGTTCGGTCAAATACAATTTTCGTTAATCGACTTCGGGTAAATTTGTAGGAAGGTCGAACAACCCGCGGTGGAAAATGGTTTGTGTTCGGCGACAAAATTTAACGGAACGACGTCCCGGCTGATAAGTTCTCACGTTATACGCGCCCTACCGGACGTGTTGTTTTTTAAATGAATATTTCTCGGTCGGCGAGGACTTATTTGCGAGATGAAAAACGATCGTACGGCGTAGATAATACGGTACGGTACGCTAATAAAGTTAACGAGATATTTTTAGAACATATTCGTTTCTGTCCGTTCCGCCTGCGGCGGCGACGCGTCTTTCGTAAAAAATAGATAGTAAAAACATCCGTTGTTCGGATAGTATATTGTTATACTCGCGTAGAAGACGGTTCGTTTTCCGGCGAGGGGGTAGGAAATGTTTGTGAAAATAATTTCCCGTACTGTTGGAACATATACGCGGACGGTAAACTAAACACGACGAGCGTGTACTGGCCGTGATGAACTAGCCGAGGCTTTTTCGTGATCTCTTCGTCGATTAAACGCGACAAACCGATCGGAAACTAATAATAATACCGAAAGGTAATAACGCGACGGCAGAACGAACGAGCAACGGTGTCGGGTAGGTGTAATGACGAGGGTAGTGGACAAAACCGGGCGTCGTACGATCCGTCGTCAGGCGGCGTACGACGGATGATAAGAACCGCCGCGCGTACGTAATAAAATAACGGCCCGGGGAAAAACGGGCATTTACTAGCCGAGAATACGAAAATAAATCAAATTTTATTCGGCGCGTACGCGACGAACGGGGCAGCGGCCGACCGAAATAACGTCGGCGATCGGGACGTTTACGTCGTCGTTTTTTGTTTTCGAGAAATATTCGCGTTTACGATTACACAATCGAAACCCACGCCCAACGAGCGTTGCGGCCACCGAACGTAGGACACGAACTCCGTATAATCGCCGGCGGTTCGCTACGGCGATTCTTTTATAAAATCTCGTCGAACTGTCCAAACACTCGGCGCCGTATTTGTATAATAACCAACGGCGACGTCCGTACCCCTAGTACGTGTGTAACTAAAACAACGCTTTGATATTTCCGACGTTTTAAACGGTCCGTTGTAGTTCGATGGTCGAGAAATTTTTTATAAATCCGTCGGCGATTTTTCTTTTCAACCCTTACGAATTCGTCGCGTAACCCAAAATTTACCGGAATTTCGGCTGATCAACCGGCGTTACCGCCGCCGTCCTCCCACCATTCGATCGTGAGTAATATTTGACGATCGTTGACTACGACACGGTCGTAGCTCGGCGAATGGCTTAATAGCGAGCGAGTACGGCCGTGTGTCGTCGATTGTCGCGGAAAAAAATTCGAAAAACTACGGCGAAGGTCCGTTTCGGTTTTTTTTTTCTTGGAAGGGGTACGACGACGACGATTTTCTTACTTTTCGGTACGGGAACGATCGTACGAATCTTTTTTTGGAACAATTCCACGTTTTATAAAAATACGTTCGTATTCGAAACTAGTTCGCTAAACGAAAATCGCCCCGAATATGTTTAATATTCTCGCCGGCGATTTTTTCGATAAAAATTACGGCCGGCGCTTGCGTCACCGCGCCGCTGACCGTTTATCGACAGCTCTTTAGCACCCTAGAACGGCGATAGCGTCGTACGTTGGCGCGGTTTTCGATCGTTTCGAAAAATCGGAGCGTTTTAATTTCGACGACGCGCTCGATTTCGTTTTTTTTTCTTTTACTCGGTACCGTGTGGCGCGCGTGCTTGTATCGGACCAACCGCGTCGGTACTCGTCAATTACTCGGCCCAAAGTCGGGACGCGTATACACCTTAATGCCGGGTTACCCATAATGGTTTTAGGTAAGCCCGCTGATCGTCCGTAGACATTAACGCGTGTAAGACGCGGTCGTGGTTGGTTATTGGTCACGACCGAGCTACGAACACTCCCCCCCCCTCGATGTCTCCACCGATTGTGACGACCTGGAGAACGCGTCAATTTCGCGGTGCGGGATGAGTTTGCGAATAAGTCCGCCGGCTATTTGTCTACAGAAATTCGGCGGCGCCCGAAACGACGGTCTGTTGTCCGTACAATACGGCGTACTACTAAATCGGCGTTACTGAAGCGCGTGTTCGCGTGCTCGGAGAAACCGGCCGACCACGAGCGGCGTTACCTGTAACAATACATTGCGCGTGAATCCGAATTGCCGGTAAACGTTTGGAAAACGGGATACACCGAAGGGACACGACGATCCTGTTTCGCGTAACCCGACGGAAATGCTTTCGAGGGTATTTTCGTAAAAATTTACCCCTAGCCACCGGCCGATCGAATTACCCCGACGTTTGTACGATACCGACCTAGTCGCGTTGGCCCGAAAGTGACGGAATTGTCGCTCACGTTAGCCGGCACCCGTTAGCGGAGTACCACCACCACCACCACCACCACCACCACCACACACGTCCTTGCCACCGACCGTACAGGGACCGCCGTTTGAATATTTATTTCGTAAACGTTATTTTCGTCACGGCCGGTGGTTGTTTTTCCGCGCGCCCGGTATGGTTAAGACGGTGAACGCGATTTCGCGAACGTCCTGGTTGCCCACGGGCTGCGGAAAACAGCCGCTGGTCGCCCGCGTCGGAAACCAACGAGAAATTCGAATCGACCGACGATCGTCGTGCAAAAAAAAAAAACGTACCCAGAAATATAAAAAAATACAATTCCATGCACGAAAAACGACGATTCCGAAAACTTCTCTGGAATTTTATCGCGTTCACCCGGACGGACGGTCGTTCGAGAATCGGTCCCGTGGCCATTTTTTGTATCGTACCGTTTACCGGTGACCGACCGCCGACGCCGTTTGACGCGCCATGGACCAGTTAGGTCGACCCGGTTAGGTCACTTCGACCGGCGGACAGGGGACAGTTTTTAAAGTAGCTGGGCGTCCGAAAAAGGTTTCGCGTTCGAGTACGAAAAAAACATTTGCCCGTTCGTCGCGTTTAAATCGGCGCCGGTGTTTCTCCCCGCTGAACGTCCACGTCGGGAATCCGCGTAACTTGAACGGACCGTTGTCGTTCGGTTTTTATCAACCACGCCGGCTCTACCGAATTCCGTCGTTTTCGTACTGGCGTTTCGTTAATAAAAACCTCAATTTCGAATTTTATCGGTCCCTCGTCCGCTCGCGAAATCGATCGCGTTCACCTTGTACCGCTTGGCGAGGAGGATTCTGTTTGTACGTCGCGCCGTCGCGTCGTTCTCTATAAAATCGCCGTCCGGATCGGACCAGCGCGCGCGAACGTGCGTATATATATCGGTTTTTCCCGTTGAAAAATGTAAAACGACACTCCGCAGCCCGTTCCGAACACGAAACGTACGAAAATATAATTTCCGACGTGGATATATCGGAAAAACCGAAGGCGCGCCCGAGTTCGATTAATTATTATTATTATTATTATTATTATCAACACATAGGGGCCGGCGGGTTCTCTCATTTCCGTGACGAATTACGACGTTTATGGTTTCACGACCGAATAATAGTGTAGTTTCGTCGAATAATACCGCGCCGAGGACGCGATAAATGAAATCGACGAAAACGTCACGCCATATCGCGCGTTTATTCGAAAACATTCCGGGGGATTATATCCGTTTCGTTTTCGAGACGAGTACGTATGTATACAGATATTAAAAAAAAAAAAAAAAAACGCGGCCCGGGACGTTGTTTTTCTCGTGCGTGTTACTGGACGGGTGGGGGGGGGACACTAAGATATTCATTTTCCGAAATAGTCGAAAGAGACGGACCGTTATTACGTAGTCACCGATTAATTACGGCCGAGAACGTAATTTAAACGAAACAAATGCCGAAAATGGAATTTTAAAAAAAGTAACCATTTTGTAAACCGAGCGTTTACCGTTCTTGAAGCGGAAAATTAATTTTTCCCAAGTGGGCCACTGTATCGAAACGGACGGTAAATATTCCCGCGGTATTTGTCGTCGCCCGAGTTTTAACGGACGTTTCATGGTAACCGAATTTCGGTGGCCACGTCGCGTCATTTTTTACGCGATTTCATTCGCGTTCGGCGGCGCGCGTCTATTCCTGTCGGTAAGGCGGCGTTTCGACATTTTCGATCGTTTTCAAAAATAACTCGCATATACCGGGAGAGAAACGCTCGTACCATAACCACTTAGGTGCTTAACTCTAGGCACGCGACGCAACTCTCTCGTACATAACTAAGGTCGTTAGCGCGAGGCCCGACGATTTCAAATCACGCTGGCCCGGTCAACGTCCGTTTATCGTATACCGTCAAACGTATTCGATATTTAAGGAACGCGAAAACAATTGTCCGAATAGTCTACGAAGAGTTGTTACGGAAACGCCGAATCGAATGGTCCGACGGTTGTCCTGTCGGAAACGCTAGAATTGAACTACGAGAACGAATCGTGGGAGGTCGCGAGTATTTCGAAGATACGTTTAGACGAGAATAGGTTAGAGAGACAGGGCGTACTTTTTAGACTTTTGGAACGTTTTATGAATATTTCGTTGGACATCTGGCCAAGGGGAGGTGAAATATTTCGAAAATTCGCGATCGTATTTCGATCGAATTACTCTACGCGTCGTACCACCGTAGAGGTGTGATATCAATCGCTCTGGTGGGACGTTTAAAAACGATTTTTACCGTTTCCAGATGGACAACAGCGTCAACGTAACGCAGACGGTTTTATGTAAACCGAAGGCGAAGAACACAAAATCGTACCGCAGGAACGTTACGGTAAAAACGGGACATTTTCGGGCCAAATAAATTCGATTTTACCGTACGATCGATATTTCGCGTATAACAGTTCGTCGGCTAGTAACCCGAACGGACGCGCGTCGTGAAAACCCGTTGGACGATATAACGCCGCCCAAACACGAAACCCACCGCGCGGCGAACCGTTTATTCGTATTTTAATCGGAACGAAAGCGCGCACTCTGTATACACGGCACCGCCGTCCACGGACGAGACATGACGCACGACGAAAACAGTTCGGACGGCGACCGCGACGAATCGCTAGCGTCGCCGCTGTCGGGGCCCCGTCAACTTTGGCTCCGTCCCGTCGCCCGTTCATTCGTTCGTCGTCGCGCCGGTCAGTCGGTCCGTTTGGTTCGTTCGCGCTCTCGCGCTCGTCGAACCGGACGGACGGACGGTCAGCGCCCGTCGAAAGTTTTTTTTTCATCTTTACGCGGGTACGGTCGCGCCCGCCTTCGTTTACCGGACACGCCACCGTGTTTTAAACGAACACGCACGTTGCGTTGGTCGGGGCGCGCGAGTACCGGACGCAATTCGTTGCGTCGCGAATCTTCCATCCACGTGATGGCGGTGGCGGCGGCCGTTGCGCCATTTGGCCGGCCGGACGTTTCCGTGGCCTTTTGGTGGGCGCTGCTCCGCGCTGGCTTCAAACGTCCGGTCGTCGACGTGTGTTTCTTTCTGACACGGTCGCGACCGCGAAGAAAACCGCGTGGATTACGGCCCGTCAAAAAATGGCCGTCGTTTACGGGCGTTCGCTCGAAACGCCTCGTGTTTCGCGTTATTAATTTTCGTACATAATAACGACGAACGCGCGTTGTTCCACCGCACGCCGCCCGCCGCCCGCGTTGCCGAAATTTTGAGGAAATTTACGGGCGACGCTGGGCGGCGAGCTGATGTCGCGACGAGTTTTCGGCTAAAACGGGACCAAATCGTGTGTCGGGTTTTTCCCGAATTTCACGGCCGGCCCGTCGTCGTCGTCGTTGCACGATCGCGGCGCGTGCGTGCGTCCAGTGATTACTCGCTGTGGTACGGGTGTGTGAGGTCGCGGGTTACGACGACCAACGCCGATCGCTGACGGCTATTTTTATCCGCCCCGGACGGGAATGCCCGTAGTTCGTCGTTCGGTTGTTTTCCTATATCGGTCGCCGCCGCCCCGGCGACGTATGGGAAACGTCCGATAGAGGAGCCGGCGGCGACCGATAT
>JAIPRN010003988.1:0-17737 GCA_025469175.1 Geopemphigus sp. TES_GeoC_2020 | reverse complement strand
TCTCGTAAGCAATTAATTTTTCCTAAACAATTACGGGGTTAATGCCCCCCACTCTCTCCCGTTGATATGCCACTGATAACAACTAATTTTATACAGAAACCCGGTGTTCTAGTGTTTTTGTTTTCATATTCCAACCTCAAAAAAAAATTAACGATTATTGGTTAAAGCTCCGGAATAAACTTCCGAATAAAATCGCACCGACTTCGTATTAACAAGTGAAACACTGCCACGGAAAAGAGAGTACCGTCTATTTATATTTCTAACCGCGCATAATCGAGTGTTTTTTTTTTAAGAAATGAACAAATTAAACGATTGGACGTTGTGTAATACGGTGACCTGTATACGTTACACAGGACGATCGACAAATAAACGAAAATATCGCCGCCGATACACAATTTTTTCGACGAAATTATTACGCAAATGTTCTCTGTCAAGCACGTTTGAGAAAAATCTATTCCCGACATTGTCTCAGCGCTCGATAAAACACGTTAAGTATAGTTCTACGTTCAATATTACCGTTGAATTCTGTTCGACGACGTTCTTCGAAGACACCTTGGATGTATTCCACCTAGTCGTCTTTATTTGAAAAACATCGTTCCGAAATCCCTGTAATAGGAATTAGGAAGTTCTAATAACAGTTGTAATCGTCTTACCGGAGAAAAAGGTTGTTGTTAAGTTCCGCCAAAGCCTTTTCGAAAATGTTAACATTAAACGGGCCCGTATGTGTAAAAGATTCATAATCCCAAATGAACTACGGCTGCGCGTATAAACGTCCAAATAGCCGGTTCGTTTATTTTTGCTAAATTGATCGTCGCGAATGCAAACGTGGTGGTTGCGACGCCACTATTTTCAGACGTATACGACCTATACGAAACAAATGTTTTTATAATTTTGTCAAATTGTATCGATTGGTGGTCGTATCTTAGTGTGCTCGGCCAAAACGAATCCGATTTGGACGATTCGCCTCGTGCACTTCGGTTCGGTTTGCCCAATTTCGACTATTGACCGTAACGTACGTACAAACATTATTAATCGCCCCCTGTCGTTTCAAATCATACGTTACAGTAACGCGCTTAATTCTAGCGCCTTTTTTTCGACGCGCGATATTATTTATGTTACGGATACGCGTACGTTTGAGTATTCTATACGCAAACAAATCGCTCATATTTTCGCGATTACTATTTACCTAATCGCGTTATTAAGCATCTACGGTTAGATTAGGTTAGTTCGAAGTACTATATTCAGGCACTCCGGGCCAGTGAGGGTATTGCCGATACTATAGAAAAACAAAAACAAAAAGGTTAGATATAATACGCGTATCGTTCAATTTACGTTTTATCACGAATAATATAAAACTTTGCGTTATCTTTTTATATAAAAATCTCAAAAAACAGTACAGAGTGATTAATGTGAGATTTCCATCCCATCCACAATTGTATAACGTGTGCGTGTGTGTGTGCTTTACTATAATTATCGTCATCGGTCTATTACCGAGTCCGGCGGTCATTACGACGGTACAAGTCGGACGCACGCCGCTTCCTGAGTTCGTTTGGCGGCCGTTAGTACGCTCGTTGATTTTAGAATTCCAATTTCGCGTGTACGTGTACGGTTCGCCTGCGTGCACACGCGCGCGCACAAACTTTTCACATACGGCGACGGATTTTACGACGAAACCGAACGCGAACCGACGTTTTAATTTGCGATAATTGCGTTTATCGGTTTTTCATTGTCCTACAAATTTATCCCGGACGACCTCCAAACAATCGATTTAACGACCGCCAAGTATGTACAAGTATCTATACGATTGTGTGTGTGTGTGTATTGTGCCGTGTGTTTACAGATACAGTCAAGACGTTACCTAACCCCCCCACCGTAGTCAATAGAGGCCTAAACTAAAATTGAAAACCACATCCAATTACAAAAGACTCGATTACCAGTAGTCACACACACACACACACACACACATTACGGCTGTTTTATATACGCCGCAATATACTACAATATTATAACTTAATGGAATTGACCTTTTTGCCGAAGAAATTAACGTCGACGGCCACTGTTTTCTCTCCGGCCATATTTGTAGCGAATGACACGCCAAATCTTTACGTACACCAGACGGGTCCGAAACAGTCGTCTATCTGACGACCGTAATATAATAATATAATATATTCCGAGTCGTTTAACCGTTCAGGATCGTTCCATTTTCATCGGTCATTAAACGTTAAAAGCTTTTTGTTTGTCGGTAATTTTTTTAAACGCCCTACGAGCATTGTTTCGTACTCTTCCTACTCGTCCGTGTCCGCGTATTCAGTTGTATTCGAATACAGTCATTACTTTTCCGATCAAACTCGATTTCGAATAGATTGGAATTTTCGCATATACTACATCGGACAAGCCGGACACGAGTGTGTGTGTGTGTGTGTGTGTGTGTGTGTACGCGCACGCGTTTCCTTGTTTTTCATTCCCTACTTCACGATATATCGCTGTTCGGCCGAGCGCATTATTTTATACTTCGGTGCGCACGGTTTTTCGGAATATAATTTGATTTTTTACTATCTCCCGAGTCGGTCTACAATGTCCGGTGATTTCGTGCTCAAAATAGCACGGGACTTTGTCGTTAACTCCCAAAAACGACTTTAAATCTTAGTCGTCTTCTTAATGTTCCAATTCGGAAACTTCGGATGTAACGTCTTTATAATTGTTGAGCGCGCGTATCGTACCCGCCAGTAGCCACGCGAACTCGTCTATCGTCAATATATTCGCGGCGAAACAACGGTGTACGTAAACGGGTCGATAGACAAGCCCGTTTCGATATATTCGTTCGTTCGCGCCGAAAACGCGTTTCCATTAATGTTGTCGAGTCGGCCGACGATTTTCGCACGATTATTATTGCACGCGGTTAATGGATGGCCGCGTATTTATACCCCGCGGTTTGGCGTCGTCGTACGACGTTTGCCGTCTTTCGTTATTATCCGTGGCGGGCGACAACGTGTTCGACTAGCCGTAATACCAACTACGATTCGTAATTTCTCATCGTGTGTGTACGCAAAAAACGAACGCGTATGAAAATTTCGGCATGTATCACGTACGTTCTATAATTGGATCGTCGATTGTACGCTTATTTGAACACCGTGTGTAACGGATACAGGGTGTTCGCTCGATAAACGTTCGTTATCTACAGAAAACCCGTTCGGCACTGCGGCGATCGCGAAATCAGCGGAACGAACGTTCTGTATAAAAACAACGCGTGTTCGTCTTCAATATTCACGTAATTACTAACAACGAGGTAAGGAATTCTGGAAACTCCGAACGGTAAGTAATTGTGGAAGAATTATTAAGAATTTCGATCACTACTTAATACTAGTTACGTTTAACACTTTTCGTCGCGAATTTTACGAAAAACAACCCAATTCCGTCGAGCGGTATTGTTGTTTATTCGAATTTCGATCATTTTGAACGAAACCTGTCGCAAAATGTCCGTGTAGAATCGATAAAAAATTATTGTTAGAAAGAAAACTAGTCGACGTCGCGATAACGGACTTTTCGAAATACTCGTCTGAATTTTCAAATATTTTGTCTACACGAGCTAGTCCGTATGTTTCCCGTTTAGAAAAACTTTTATCGTACATAAACATACGTCGATATTTTTAAATAATCTCTAAGAGATAACCTTAGTTTATATAGTTACTAAAATAATATCACGATTATATCGAACTAAACAAATATGTACGTGTTTCATATATAAAACGATCGGGAAACCGAAATTAAATTATACGAATTCGTAACGTGTAAAATAATCGAAAATTACTTAAATACGAAATAACTTTACGACATTTATTTAAATCGTTCTAATTGTTTTACTCCGAAAGTTACTCGGTCGCGTGTAAGATGAATTTAATTAGTCGATAAATAACATAGTCGCGTTTCTTTTTTAATATCGGTTGACGATGAATCGAGTTATCGGTAGTCCCCCCTCCTCCGGTGACGTGTTTTATAATCGTCATACTTTTTATAAAACATAAGTCTCCTGAGACTAGAAATAATTGGATCGTTACAAAACATAATTTCTTCGTCTCGCGGTTATTCGCGATATTGTCGTCGAATTTGCCTAAACAAAAAACGATTTTTACGTGCATAAAAACGTTATGGTATTTGTCCAACGTATTAACGTATTCGTCATATAAACGACAATTATCGTGATAGGGTTATCGGACAATATGAAAATTAAGAAACGATGAAACGACATCGAATTAAATCCAATAGCGATGAGAATACGACGCGTAGTATGTATACACATTTCAATGAGAAAATATAGTAAAAAAATAACGATAATTATGCAATAACGAAATGATAATATTCGCGAGGCAATTTTAAAATAGTGACGGTCATTTTTTTTACTCGTTTATTAAATTTCGTGCCTTCTTTTTTTACGTTTTGTTAATTTTATCTTTACAGATTTCTTTTTTTAGCGTTTTCGTAAAAATAAAAACGTTCGTTTAAATTTGATTTTTTTCGCTACTTCGCTTTTTTATGTTTTCCCCTTTCTTGTATTTTTTCATTTTAATTGAATCTCGCTAGCAACGTTAGATCGTTTGATTTGAAAACAAACTATTTATCGTCTTTTTAATAATTCATTTTTGTTTTTCGATCCATTTCGTCGTATTATTTATCGTTGTTTTTTCTTTTATTACTTTCTATTATTTCGTCTCCGATATTATTATATTACCGCTATACACTATAAACATTTATCAAGAACTATGTGTTTAATACGTTTTCATAGCACATTAATGCCAAATACCTTAATCTTTATAATATTTCTTACTCCTACGTCCTCTGATCTTTGTACACTGTACTTTGATCGAAATTAAGTAGTTTACGGGTATGTTTATTTATCATAAATCACTTCGAAACTTATTGCTTTACGAATATATACGAATAACGTGTACCGAGTAAATAGAGAATAATAATAACGTGAAGTAATAGTAATGTTTTACAATGATCAATCGCCGGTGTGTAACGAGTACACGTAATCACTAAGAGACGAAAATATTTTATCGAGAAATCCGTTACTTGGAAACGTTGCGCGCAGATTGAACGAACAAACCGTGGCGAAAACAAACAAAACAACAAATACGGAAACGGATAAAATGGTCAATTCGAAAAAGGCTTCGCTTCGTGGCACCTCGCGAAGCTCCGCGTGCAGCTTGACAACCAAATTAATCGAATACTCCATATTGGACGTGAAGTACTGTCAGCGACACAAGAATGATGCGAACGAAACCACCAACGAGTCCATATTCGGGCTACTCAAACGTTGGTTCATGTGTACATCTTATCATCAATTACGCGCGCGAGAGTCCATCGAAAGCGTAATGTTGATGACGGTTACCGAATGTGGAACGCACCCGGAACCTAATTCGTATTGTGAAACGTCCAAAAAACCGCGAAACCCGTAACCGTGTCCCACATTCGCGCTACTTTTAATCACGCGATTTTTGTAAAACGATTATCCAAAACTGATACACGTACCAACGTTTGTTCGTCATTCCTCGGCGATTGTTTAAAAAAAACGTTACCAATCGGGAACGACGAAAATTATTCTTCGCTATAACGACGGTAAACGAATCGCATTCGCAAATCAGTCGCAAACTATTCGACGAATGTGTACGTCATATTCGCGCCTGTTTATTATTTAACGCGACTCGGATTTTGCGCGAAATAAAGGGCGGTTTTGCGACGATATGGTTTTGTACGGCAGCACATATCCGTATGAAAGGAACGGCTTCGCATATGTACTTTCCGATAATAAATCGTACGTAGTTGATCGATCATTTTTCCGATGAACATCTCGAAGCTGTTGTCCGAGCGCGTAAGAATTGCCGAAACAATTGTTCGACGAACGCTCGTCGCGATTGCAGACGCCGCGAAATTGTCGTATTTAATATGAATTACGGGCGTATTGGAACGATACGTTATAAACAGTCCGTTCGCCGTCGTCGTTTTAGTAGCGTAAATTTTCGAATTTCGAGCTACAACGAACAAATGCCGGTTTCGCTTTGGTTCCGCAATCGACGACCGGCCGGCGGGTCTTCAATTTACTTTTCGTTCGACGGTTTGTCGGGACAAAAGTATTTGTAATGTCGGGGGAAAAAAATGTGTTAATTCGTCGACGCCGAATATACGCCGCAACCGTCATCGTTCGGAGTGCTTTCTTTTGAAAAAAAAATAATAAACGCGTACCAAAATCGTTCGGAACGCTTGTAAATACGACGTGAAGAATTCGTCGACGTATGTACGGTGTAAAAAACATTTTACGTAAAACCGTTGAGACGTTAGGCCGAAGCCGATGGATATACGACCCGTCAAGCAAATTTAACCGGAACGAACGGCGATGAAAATAATAATAATAATAATTCGCCGTGTCCGAATCACTTGAGCGTAAAATAAGTTTACTGTCCATTTTCTTGGAGTTTAACACTCGTCCGATTAAAAATGCATCAGTCGCTCGGCGCGAAAAAAAGTATATACAACCCAGGAGCGCGCGAGTGAGGGATGTTTTTTTTATTTATTTATTTTTTTATAGGGTACAGAAACTCGAGACCTTTGTAATGTAGATGGATGGAAACGGAAAATATATTTCGGCAATGGCCATAGTATATATCGTTTCCATTACGCTATCCGTACGACGCACAAACGATAATTCAGTTTTTGACTGCGTGTCGCCGTACAGCGAACGAGAGAATACACCCAATAAATGAAAACAGATTTGTTTACGGTTCCTTTTTTCTTTTCCGTTCTAAGTGTAGAAAATCCGATGCTGAAAAATTAAGTATTTTCAGGATGACGGGTAATTCGCGAAACGCTCGAAAGACTTTCGAGTGATACGTAGTTACAGAGCATAATAATATATTCATTGTGACGTACGACAAAAGAAAGGAAAATAGTGACCTTACCATATTCAATTAAAAAGAAACGAACGTAGACGAAAATATCGTTTTCGTGCGCGTTCGAAATTTCAAGAAAAACTTCGGCCGCCAACAAATGATACGTAAAACGTACGGTTTACGAATACGTCGAATGACTGTATTTTTTATTCGATAACCATATTTTTCGGAATCTGCGAACGATTCGCCGTCAATCAAATACACTGATTGATCGACGAAACCCGGACGAAGGTTAAGAAACGTTCGCCATGAGAAATTTGTGAGGATTTCTGAAAAACTGTTTCGAATGTCAATAAAAAAAAACCCCGCCGTGGTCGTGTTTTTCAAATTCTTAGCGCTCGACATTATTTTAAACAAATAAAACGAAAACTACGTTCATAAATCGTTTAATCTCGTAGCCATAGTAACCAACGCCGTTGTAAAAAAATTTTCCTATATATATATATATATATAAAAATATTTGTATACGTTATTTTCTGTTACCCTTATAAACTACTTTTTTATCGTCAATCGTCAAAAATCAAAATTAAAAAAAGGCTAGAACGGGAACATCGTATACTTAGGGCCAAATTAAAGGTATACGAAATATTTAAAGCTATAACAGCCGTGAAAATAGCACGCGTATAAACTTTAACGAGCAAATTTTTTCAATTTTTACCGAATGTACGTTACTCGTCCAAATAGAAACAAGGTAATAAGGAACCCTTGACGAACATCTGATTTCAACAAAACTTAACCAATTGGTCGATTTTAACCGACTGCATATTTCGTTTTCTTCAAACACTTTTTACGAAACAATAACCATTTTAACGGTATAATATAAAACGAAGTTCGACGCCGATTTAATATTGTTCGTAATTAATTATTAAAACGTCCCGAACAATTTTCGTCATTGTTTTTCGTGTACATTTACCGTTTCTCAAACATATTGCGAATAGTTTTGTGCGCCTGAATATATTTTAATAAATATAACGTTCGCGACAATTTATCGTAGCTGTGATAAATAAAATAATTTATAAATTTATGAAATAATTTTGCCCACTCGTGAATATAAATAAACGTACAAACGTAATATTTGTCGTTATAAACAAATCAATATTTTCCGTATGAAACTAATTGAAATCTCTCGAGAACAGTATTCGCCGTTAATATTACCAAATAGTCTTACGGAAATAATTGTAATGTACAATCGATAGCGGTGTCACAGATTTCATTTGAGAAAATCTCTTGTGACCGTTCATTCCAACGATTGTTAACGCTTCGGAATACGAATTAATTAACGGTAGTAATAAATACTTAACCGATTTCGATCAGTATCTCCTCTCTCTTACATTATATCCGCTACACGTTTATTAAATAAAGTCGCATATTTTGTAACTCGTTCGTTGTTATTTCACGCGGTTGTAAATTATCACATCTATCGAGCGGTTCGGTCTATTTATGGGACCATTTTGTTCGTATACGATTTAATTTTCGTTTTTAACCTAAAAACCCCAGCGTGTTTGCCATAATTGCCCGTCGTATATACCGTATGGGAAATTGCCCGACCAACTGTACGCGTATTAGCGGATAGAGACCATTTATTATAACGGTTATGCGTGCAAATTCGAATAGTTAGAAAAAAATTACGTATCAAATGGATTTGCCGTGTTTTTTTTTCCTCTTCCACTCGTTCCATCTTACCGAAACCGTTCCTAAAATACTTTAGGGTTCCGTGGCCCGGGCCAAATAGCGTGACACCGAACGGCCACGACGGTGGGTTTTTCGGGGTATGGGAGAGAAGGGGAGGGGGGATAGGTACGTGTCGGTTAGTGTGAAAAGTCATCGGCGGTGGCCCGAGGGGAAGAGAAAAAACCGACTACCCTCCTGCCCGCTGAACACAAAAAAAAAAAAATATATATACGTACGTGTTATATTATATACGATGTCCTGCGCCGCTTCGTACCTACAACACGAGGACATTTTCATAAAGGCTAACAAAATTATGCATAATGAAACGATATTTTATGGTCAACAGCTTGAAAAGTGCCCGCCTGCAGTGACCTAATTAAGAATAATCACGTACAAAAATGTAACGCCACGGACCCCAAAAGCACCCCCCCCCCGACGAACCAAATTGTGGTCGGTGTCATGTTTTAGCGCGACATTGTGTTCGCTGACACACAGCCACCACCGCTTGCACGATCAGCACGCCCTTCGCCGCCAACCAACGGTGCTTATACGTGTTTACTTTTCTTGTTTGCGATTTTATCCCGCTCCGGTCTCGTATTATTACTCGTAATCATACACACACACACACACACACACACACACACGTCGAATCGCATGTAGACAAATAATACGAAACGAGATAAAAACAAAAAACCCAAAATAAAAATACCATTACGGCCAATATGCCTCGGGCGACGGATTTAACCGAGGTTTTTTCGAAAACGTCTTAAAAGAATTAACTATTTTAAAACGTTAAAAAATTATTCCAGTACCTAGAAATTGATGTCGGAATGTTCTCTCAAAGTTGAATATTGTATGAAGTAAACTAACAAGTACTTTGAAACAAGATCGTTTGAAGTCGCCTATTTTACGTTTTACAGAACGGAAGATTGCTAACATAAACAACGCTATTAACTAATTGATTGATTTGAGTTAATAGACGACGTTACTACAACGACTATGAAGGTTGTAAATTATATTTATAAACCGTTAAATTTATCGGTAAATTTTAATTTAAAAAAAAAACGCGATTTAAATAATAACGTAATGTTTACATATTGACTATTGTATAACGACAATGTAATTTGATTGTATAAATAGCGTTTCGTTGTAATGAATTTTACGTAATATTATCAGTTCGATTTGAAATATTTGTATAAATAGGAAGTGTTTGGAAAATTACGGACGGAATACATAAGTAATATAATTTAATAAATATATTTCGTCATACGAAATACTTGTAACGTTTCGTACCTATTTTAATATACAACACGAGCCCTATTTGTTCAAACGTACGTTCGTCTTTTTTAACTTTCGAATTATTCTGAAGAATATTGATTTATAATCGCTAAGTATATGGGAGAGAACGAAAATTTGAAAGAGCGCCGCACAATGAAAATGAAATGTGCGCGCGTTTCTAGTAACGTATTACATATATATATATATAGGTATACGCGTATGTGAGTTTTGTTTGACCTGTTGATTTTTCGATGTTTGCTCAAATATTGGAAACAAAACGACGAAAATGCGAAATATTTTTATTTAGATATTTTTGTTCACGGGATGACGTGGAAAAAGTAATATAACGTACAAAACTCGAACAAATATTTTAATCGCCCGAAATTTCGTTCAAAAGTCTTTCTTCGAACAGAGAATAACGTATAAAGTTAACGAAAAAATGCGTATTCTGCCCGTACTCCAATAACATAGACATAAATAAATAATAAAAGTGTATTTCGCGGCGTACAAATACTACATACTTATAATAATTTATGCGAACAGCAGCTACGTTTCCCTAAATTAGAGTTGTTCTCGTTACAAAAATATATTACATAAAACGTTTTACAGGGACGTATGTTTTCGAAAAAATTGCAATTTCGATTTAAACACACGAGTACGCGTAATATTTCAATACGCGATTTACCAACCGAAATCATCTGAACTATACTCAACTACCAAAATTAACGACGAAACACGTTTAATTAACGTAAAAGTGATATTTTATTTCGGTAAGTAGCGTTAACGACTCAAACTGACAGCTATAAAAAAAATTGAACTTCTATGTAACGTACTGTAGTTAGAATAATCAACTTAATCGAGGAATCTTTAATTAGTCTAATGTAAATATTCTACGTAGAGTTTCATACACACACACATACATATATATATATATTATTTATCGATTTCAAAAACTACGCTGTACATAATTACTTCAAATTGAGTACATATTTATATATATTACGCTCATACAGTATAAATAGCGATCAATTTCGAGTATATTCGGTTTTTTTTCTTTAGATTGTGTTTATTAACACAAGCGAAAACGTTATCAAAAAAGACGATCCCTTGGGTAGTACTCTGTTTTCTTGTTTAAGTTTGCTGGACAAACTTTCGGTTTTTATTGAAAGGTTCGACTTTTTTAAGGACGTTAAAAGTCATATTAAAGATTTCACCCTTACCTAAAACTTTATTGAATTTTCTCGGTGTTCTGTAACTTTATGTCGTGTCATATACTTTTTAAATTTATTTCTTTCAATCGATTGCTTATTTTAATAAGGTACGTTTGTTTTTAGATTATTTCTACGCTGACGTCGTTGAAGTAATTGAAATATTTATCGAGAACACTTTTACGAGCTTAACGTATTTCAACGTTGACTTATCTATACATTTCGTTCATTTTTATTCCGTCATATACTGGCTCGTTTTGTTTAAATATTAAAATACCGTAATGAACCTCGTGTACCGAACAAAAAGGTTATAGTAGGAAATTGGAAATATACCGCGAGATTATTTTTAAACTTTTAAACAAAAACAAACGTCGGATGATTAACGAACTCGGAATACTTTTAACTTTATAACGATCGCTTTCGTATTACTGTATACGGTTTTGGATAAAACGTGAATTATGAAGTGGTTTTAATACTAACGGAGATCCTTTAAAGAATGTATATCTTAAAGGAATTATCGCAAAATGTATTTTAAAATTGTTATTTCGAGGACGTTTCGGGTTCATCATATTCGAACGGACACGTCGACGTTGATTTTTGAAATACGTTTATTATTTACTTTTTTTTTTATTTTGCCTACATTCCGACGTTACAAATATTCGATTCAATAAAGAACGTATTACCCAAATTCTGATATAATTCTTCGACATTGAAAATACATAGCCGAAACTAAGCGTACTTTGCGCGCGTGCTAAGTATTTCAATTTATTCGTACATTGGGAACTACATTTCGGTATAATATTATTCGTTAGGCGTTACTACGATAATATATTATACCGCGTAGGAAAAACTACGTAAAAATTATAAACGTAAATATAGGTCAATTCGAAGGTCAATTGGTTATATAGCGCGATGGAAAATGAAGAACGTGGTAAGCTATTTCGTTCAAGCGACATAGCGTTGGATGTCGCACAAGAATTTCCGTTGCGTTCGTAACGGTTAACGTAATAATAATTTTGTATAGTTAATTTTTGCGAATTTTTTATTTCGTTTTCATTCGGGCGCGGATGTGAAGTTTATATAATTATCGTTGTTAAAAAGAACCGAATTTACGCTGAATACAAAATGCCTATAAAATTACGCGTAGTAGTAGTAGTAGTAGTAGTATATCTTTGTCGGACTGACATTGATATTAACTGCTGTCGCTTGTATAATGACATTTTATCGTCGTTAAATATTCGACGCGATATTTAATAAAATTTTAAAACGCCCCGAAACGTTACACGGACGTCGACAATCTGCCAAAAACGACCAAATCGATGGAACGATTTCTCCTCGCCCTTCTCAAATTTCAATAAATAGCGCGATTATAACGAAGTAAACGTAACAATACGAGTGCCCTCACTTCCAGTCACGGCGGTGTCCTGACCGGAATCGAATTTGTCTTTTTCGTCGTTCGTTGAAATCGACGATTCACCGCAACGACCGTTTACTATCGTAAATTCGCGTCCGTACCGTTTATTGACAACTAATTATGGCGCGCGGTTCTTTTTTTTTTTAAATAACCTATTTAAATTGAAACTCTCGCCGAGCGCTTGATCAATTTAAACGTCGATATTCTTGAGTATTTCAATATTGTCATCCCCCGTGTCATCAACGGTAATTACTTTAACGCGACCGATAAACAGTGGCGTTGTGTATTTATCGATAAAAATATTAATTCACGTACGAACTTCGTGCGACGAAATGTCCTTCGTGGTATTCGCGCGTAAACAATCGCCGTTAAATTTAATCAATAATAAATCGCGCGGCAGTTACGCAGGTTATATAAAAACGGCGCGGATATGGGAAAATAATGGCCCGAATTAAAAATCTACGCGGAAATAATTAACGCGTTTATGAAAAATGGTCCGTCCCGACTGGCGGGAATCGGGCATAAAGGCGCGGAAATGAAAAAATTCCAATCGCCGATTCCGGGACGTCTCCGCAAAATCCGATTAAATATAAACGCGAACGTTGTAATAATAGTAACGGAACGGAAAGCGAAAAAACGAATAGCCGGCGAAAAACAAACGGGAGCGCAAATTCGAGATAAAAATACGTAAAAGGTGCGTTAAAAATACATTGGGAAAAGTTCCGTTGTAATAAACCGTCGCGGAATTTCCAGAAATGATTAAAAATCGTATATATTAACGACAATAATATAAATTAATGCGCGATTAAAAGAAAAACTCGTTTCGTTCAATTCCGGACGAGGTACGTGATTAAAGTTCGTCCGGATTAGACGAGTGTATCCGGTGCACAACAAGGTAGCGGAGGGGGGAGGGGGGTGTGGGTTCGCATTCAATATTAATTTCGCTCGTTCGGACCGGCCCGACTAGAGTTTGCCAGGCGACCGTGAGGTTGGTCTATTTGTCAAAGGCGAGTTGTTCTCGTGCCCGGGGGGAAATTTCTACTAACGTAACAATGGCGGCCGGCGAAAATTCGAGACAACAACGGACCGAACGCTGGTGGGTGTGGAGACTCGGACGTTTATTTTTTATTTCGCGGTTTCGTCGGCCGGGGGAATAAACGGCGGCAAGTCGGAAGTCGTTAATCGTTCGACGTATTTCCGTGTCGTCGCTGACACGCGAGCAAAGGGAGCCGCGTGGAAGGGGCTTAACCCCGGATCGAAATAAAAAAATAAAGAAAATAAATATATATATATATGAAACGAAAACAAACAAACTGCGGGACGGCTTTGATAAATTATTTGCCAACATCAAAATGAAGAAACAACGTAAGTTCTCATCAACAGTCCAACGGCGTACATCAATCAAGGGCCTCGTAAAATATTAATACAGACAACGGTCGTGTTTTATTCCAGAAATCCCAACAATATGGCTCGGCTCACGAATTATAAATAAAGGTATACCGTATGTATATAACATATACGCCTGTGCTGTGTACTCGCATATACATCGCGTGGCGGCGTCGGCGGTCGGGAGTAAAGTAGAGGAAAATCTCCTCGGAAACGAAATAACGTTTCGCGTTTACGTATTCCCGGACGTTTTCCCGGTTTCTCTCGCCACGCGTCCGTCGCGTCGCCCCGGTCCCGATACGTCCATTTCGGGACCGCATGAGCGATTGCCGATCGCCCGCGCTTGTTTTTACGGTTATTAATTTATCGTCCGAATTTTTCGTCGTTTCGCCCGTACGGGTGCGGGCGCGCGCGTTTTTTTGGCTCTTTTTACGCGTCACCCCCGCACATACGTCGTTCCCGACCGGTCTCGGCCGTCCTTGCCCTAGCAATTACATCACGCGCGACGTAATATACCGTTTATTGGTTTTAATTTCGCCTTGTTTGTCCAACGCGAATGATGTGTCCTCGGCGCGCCCGGTATTAAACCGTGCTTTATCTGCTCCACGACCGACACAGGTGCGAGTGCGGTCGATGATGATTATTATTCTAACAACTCGGGCGCGAAAAGGGCGACGGGGAATCCCGCGGGGGCCAACGGGTCCGCGAAAATATAATCTATTTGTAGGAGCGGCGGTGGGTTGTTGATGGGGCGGATGGGAGAAGGGACGCGCGGGGCCTCGACGTCCGTATATTATTAAAACGTGTCCGGGGCGCGGCGCCAATTTGTCTCGTCGCCGCGATCGCGCGCGGTATGTGTGGTATAGAAGTATTTATAGAAATCCGTCGGGGGCCGTACACCGATAAATACCCGCGAGACGGCGGTCGACCCGCGGCGATTTACGGAAAATTCCTCGCGAATACAGCGCGTATTGTTACGTTATATTGGAACGCCGTTACGCCGTATTCGTTATTTACTATTGGTATTATTTATTATTATTAATTTTTTGCCCTAAACTGGACCATCTCCTAAGTAACTCGAGCAACCACGTAGTTTACCGCGGAACGGACGTTTCTTACGGCGAACAAAATACATACATACAGCGGCGTACTAACGTACCAAAATTTTTAGGAAAATTTAATTTCATACAAGACGTATATTTTTAGTCAATAATAGCGAAATACTAAAATATTTTTAAACTTCAATACGCGTTCAATTATAACGTGTTCGTTGAAAACGAATAATCTATTAATGTCTGTGCCTCGTTTCGTTAGGGTCGTCCGATTTAGTTATTTAAAAAATTAACCCCCTCCCCCCCCCCGAAATTCAGGTCCAAGTACGACACTGCATATAGTACGTCCACCGCAATTTACCGGACACCTGTTTAACGTCGAACCGTTTACGTACGTCTACGTTACATACGTCAATGCACCGGTGTACCGTTTCGCTAAAGTTTACGATATGACGTTGGTGAGGGGGGAGGGACGGAAAGTGACACCGGGCAACAATCGCGTTTACGTCTGACGATAGACCGACTCAACGCGATCGATCATCGATGTACGGAAACGGGGGGTTGGGATGGCAAATGGCGTGTTATCTGAACGCGGACATATTACGTTGGCGAGTACGCGTTGTAGACATTGCGGCCGGACATTAACCATAAATACCAGTACATAATAATACGCTCGTACGCACTCGTCACCCCATGTACACCAGACACGAAACGTCCGCGATAATTTGTCATTCCAATTCGTTCCCCGTGTGGACTACTACGCGACGCTACGAACGGTTGTTTTCAAATCTGAAAATATCGTGTACGAAACGGATGGCCTCCCCCTATTTTGCCCGATCGTCACTAGATCGCTATCGACATTCCGCTACTCGTGCGCCGCAATTCGTCACGCGATATTTTTACCGCCATTTCAGTTATTCGCCACTTGCTCCGATCGATCCGAATCAAACGAACGTCGATCAAATACGCCGTTTACCTATTCTCAGTCCTATACCTTTATCATTATTCGGTACGTCTTTATTTTTAATTTACATTTAGCGTATACGACACGTTAATCATTTTCAAAATCGCGGTAAACTGTTCGTTTTAATAATATTTCTTATCTAACGAAAAGAATAACTAAATGTTACTTTATTTCCAACGCGTTCCGTTTTTTAATCAAATTATTGTAAAGTTAATTTTCGTAAAACATACGATGAAAAATTTCGATCCTTAAAAATTATCGATATGTCGTTTTTTCTACAAACTTAGATCAATATATGAATAACGATAACTCTATAAGAAGACGAGCTTATCATTTATTGACTTTTAAAAGATAAACCGACATGGGAAATCGTATACAATCCGTTTTGGTTGATTTAAACGACACCGTAGTATATAATATTGATATTTCGAATAAAACCAAAACTTTGACTTACCGTAATTTATTTGATTCGTTCCGAAAAACGTGTTATTCGTCGTAATATTTATCGAAAAAACAAAATTAATTATAAAACGGACATTTCAAAAATCAAATTTAAAACAAAATTTGTTTATTTTTTTAATCGAAATAAGAAAAACTTCGAAAATTATATCATTAAATTAAAACTTTACGGTACAATATTAACGTTGTTAAAAACAAAAACGTCCGAACGGAAAATTATTGATTTACAATGAAAATATAACGAATCGCGCGCCGTATAATATTACACAAAAGTGGATTGGAAAATTGTTTTAGTCTGGAAAACTAATAATATTCGATAAAATATCCGGTTAAAAAAAAAATGTGACTTATATATAAGATAAGACTTTGCCTATTGGAGAAACGTACGGGTTTTTTTTCCATTTGAAACGTAAAACATCGTTATTTTAAAACATATTGTTCGCGTTTCGATGAACGTTCGTAAGACGCTCCGGATAGGCAACACTGGTACATCTGTGCGCTACAAGTTCGTCGATTACAATTATTGCGTACTTAAGATATGTAAAAGCCGTTACAGCGGCTACCGATCAACCGTCTATTAACGCGCGGCAATATTATTATTATTACCGTCGCGATTATAATAATATCCGATTCTACCAATTTCCTATTGGTTCGTTTCAGTTAAATCCGCGCGCGGAATTTAATTCGTCTATAAAGCGTCAACGGCGACGAAAAAAAACGAGCGTATCGGTAGTGATCGTTTTTACAAAGGATTCGGTAAATGTAGATAAGGTGTACGGTATGAGGAATTTCGGAGGTACGCGCGCAATTTCACAAACTCGAATTTGACGAATTCGATTTCCACGTTGTCGAATGAAATTAATTCGGGGCAATAATATCGTTATTTTATGTATATAAAATAAATCGTATAAAGATTTAGATGTGTAAATTTTCAATTTAAAAGAGACTCGGCGAAAATATACGCGACGAAATCACGATTCACGGTCTCTTTAGACCGTTAATTATAGAACGAAAATTACGTTTTCCCCTTGAAAGTAACTTTTGTTCTATAATTAAATCGGTGCCGTTCGCGAACGAATTGATAAAGAACAAGTCGACGACGACAATCTACTTAGGGGTTTAAGCACGGTACACCGTTCGCGGTAAACGTTTGCCCCGAACGAAATAATACGCGCATAATTATCGTTACCGCCGACGCGTGCGATCTTTTGAACAGCGTAACACGTCCGTTATTTAATTACGTTTAGCGCGACGAATTAATAAACGTTCGTCCATAATAAATTATTTGTTCTCCTACCTTGGTTAGTTCGTCTAGGTCACCATAATAACGTTTCGACAACCCCCCCCCCCCCCCCCCCCCC
>JAIPRN010003987.1:2980-17744 GCA_025469175.1 Geopemphigus sp. TES_GeoC_2020 | reverse complement strand
GCTTTTTTTTAATTATTTTTTTTTTTTTTTTTTTGTTTCGTGTTCCGCGCGGTATCGGCCGAACGCCCGAATTTTTCGTCGCGTACGGTTTTCGGTTTTTTAACGACGCCCGTAAACGATACGAAAACAACCGCCGAACGTAACCGGGCCGGTAAACGTTCGAGTCGGACACCGCGTTTGCCGACTAATCCGCCGGACTTGACGATCGTTCGCCGTTTTATTCGCTCGTCCGGTCCGACGGCGTTTCCGAAACACGCGTTTCCTAATACCGTCGTCGTTTACGGTCGACCGCCGTCCCCCAAGTTTGGTCCGTCGAAAACGTTAAACACGTCAAACCTAATGTACGATAACGTGGGCGAGCGCGATATTGTCGTAACGGCCCCGAGACGTTTACGGCGTATGCATTATTCAAGAGTGTATTTCGTAACATTGTACGTCGGTTTTTTTTTTTCTCGTCGTTGTTGTTCGCACGGCGCGCAAAACAAAAACAACGACAAATTCGTTCGTTTACCTATTTATAGAACGGGCGCGTTCGCGTAATTCCTACGTCCGTGAAAACTGGTCAGTTTCCAACAATTTTACCGACGTACGTCTCCCCTCTCCGTCCGGTTGACATCGCGTTTTCGTTCGCGTAAAAACACGTGTCGTCGCGACGGCAAATACGGTTCATTTCCCCCCCCCCTCCCGGTCCGTTTTACGTCGTACGCGTTTTTCTCTCCGATTTCTCGTTATTTGATTTCGCTACGCCGTACCGCGTACGTTTATTAAACCACCGCCGTCCGTTATTCAAACCGCGCGCCCGGCCGGTTACCGCGATTTTGGTCAAGTCCGTTCGGCGGTTTCGCAGCTTTCCGCGCGCGTATATAAAACATACGTAAACGAAACGTCGTTTACCCACCGCGTTCACGTTTTGGCGTTCGACTCAAGGTCCTTTATACGCGTAAATACGAATACCGTGTCTCGGACGTTCGCCGCTGGCCGATTCCGCGCAATTCCAAATACCGTTTACGCGCGCCCGTCGAACCCGTCGTTCGAAATTCGGATTACGTACGCGCGCCAATTATCCACCGCGCAACCCTAAGGCTTGTTCTCGTCCGTCCCGCGAATCGTCGGAAAACGCGCGCCCGGGTTTCGCGTTAAACGACCCGGCGTCTCCTCCGGCTCCTCGAATCATAAACCGGGCGGCGTACGCACGCCAGCGATTATCCGTACGTCGGCCGGCCACGGCGAAACGAATCGTTATGCTTGTTTCTCTTCTGTTCGACGGTTGCCGGCAAATATTCGAATGTCGATCGTGTTTACGGCGATTTCTGTTTTTTTTTTTTACCGATTTCGGGATCGGACCGGTACGTAGCTTTTTCGCGTCCCGAAAACGATTCGACCGTCGGAATCCTTCGAGTTATTTTCGAGATCGAAAACAAACAAAAAATAATAAAAACGAACCGAACGCGCTCGTACACGGACACACGCGTACACGTATATATATACGTAACCGATTAGCCGAAAATAATCATTGAACAGAAGGTTACCGTTTTGGCGGCCGATTCGTTTTTCGTATATATATATATTTCGCGTTTATCGTAGTTACCTATACCCATAATAGTATACGTGGCACTCGCGTTTGCATCATCGTGTACACACTCGATTCTCGAAATCTGCCGCTACACCCAAGCGCGCGCACACACACACACACACACACACACACACTTATACGCAACGGAACGTCGGTGAGTATAAATTACAATTATTATTAACGTTCGTGTTGTTGCGCTAAGGTAATTTTTGTTTACGAAAGACAGTATAAGCGAAAAGTACGCGAATTCGTCGCGTACTAAAGTGTGTACGTTTATTATTGCACACGCGCACATAGTGGCAAACAGGTGTTTGCCGTGGAGGACAAGACCGCGTTACAATGTAATATCGAACGCGTTTATATATAAATATAAAAATATCCGTTAGGTAAATAATTACGGCGATATAAAACTATACGATCGTAATTGTATTATTGTTATATTCCGCTTTGTCGCCGTCGTTGTTTTCGTAATTGTCGCACGCACACCGTATCGGCGAGTTATGCAACGCGGCGAATTTCCGCAACGAACGTAGCGCTCTAGACAAAAGCCACGGCGCCCGCTTGGTCGTGACTGAAACGCCGCGAGGAAAAATCCGAACGGTGTTCGCCCGACACCGACGTGATCTCCGTCGCCGTTTCGACGGTAAATGGCCGATAAAAGCGCGCGCGCGCGCCGAACGCGACCCGACGACCGGTTCGGGGACGTTGCCAAATTGAAAACGATCGGGGGGGCGTGTCGAAAGGGTCCGCTTTATTTCCGGCTACAGAAATCATAAAGCGAACGCCGTCGGAATCGTTCGCTCGGCCCGTGTACGTTTCAAACGTGAAAACTTCGGACAACAAGTCCTCTCCACCCGACGCGCGTTCCATACGTCCCTGACGACGCGCGCGCGACTTATACCGGCCACTCAGACGCGGATTAACCGGCAAGATACAATGTTCGCGTTGTAGTCGAGTGCGACAGTGTTCGGCGTTCGTAATTACTACCGTCGGGACGTAACGCCGAGCGTCGCGGGAAAAAATGAACGCGTTTACGTAAAGTCGGCACACTTTTGCGGTAACTTACAAAACCGCGTCGTGACTTAACCGACGGGCGTGTGGTAATAGCGACGTACGCAATCCGAACAATGGCGACACGTCGCCTCGGACCAGCCGTTCCGACTACTGTGCACGTCCCGTCCTAATTGTCGTCAATCCGGTCGAGCTTTCCGTGGGCGGGGGGCGTCAATGAGTTCGTCAATCACCCGGTGGTTGTAGGGGGCGAATTTCGGGTTTTCCATTTCGGATACGCTCGTACCGGACACGGTCTATATCGGTTGTCCCGGGAACACTTTTCGCCCACGTACCTAACCGTTCGTTTAGGATTTCGCGCGCGCGCGCGCTACAATCACTTTCGACCGTTTCGTTTTTCGCGTTAAAAACGATAGCGTTCGTCTATTGTACGGGTTAGGTTAAATACGTTCCGAAATCGAATTTCGTACGTTAAACGACGCGTTTTTTGGGAAATTGGCCTTCGGTACAACCGAAAGTTGGTGGTCGGACGTTTACGAAACGTACGAACGAGTCCGAGACGTTTGTTCGAAAACGAAAATGCGTTCGGGTACGTCTGAACGAAGGGACACGATGGCGGAAAAGTATTTGTAAAGTCGAAGTATTTCGACGTACTTGAAACTATTTTTAACCAAACAATTATTTTCGTCGATCGTTCAACGTTGTTTTTAGTTATACAAACGCATTTCGCGGGGATGCGGAAAATCGTCCCTTGTACTAAGCGCCCGCGTTCAGTCGTACGAATCCGACATTTTTCCAAAAAAAAAAAAAACGTCAGCGTTTCGCGATAGGAGCGCGCGCGTTCACTAGACAACGTACCGCCGTCGTCCGTACGATTCCGGCGGCCCCGTACAAATGTCGATAACACGGCCGGCGTTCGTACCGTCGACGGTCCCTTGTGCGGACGGCGGCGGGCGAAACGACCAACACTTTTAGCCGGCTAAACGACGAAAACGCCACACAATGTCCGCGCGATAATATTGTGCTTAGTTTTTCGCGTAAACGCTCGCAGTTTCCGACCGAATAATATTACGCGACGTTACTTACAATGTCGCGTCGGGTAATTCGCCGTTCGCGTATTCGCGTAAAACGATTACTTACGACACACGCACACACACACACACACACTCGTCGAGTGTTTCTAAAAGCGTTTTATCGTTACGTACGACGCGTTTTATCGGCCAATGTGTGTGTGTGTGTGTGTGTGTTACATAAATAGAGTACGTGTTTGTCGATATATAGTCGACCGAAAGACCGTGAAATCTTCCAACACGTTCGTGTGTACATATTACGTATTATAATACTCGTTCGTTTATATATATACACGACACGCGCGGACGATATTTCATCATCGCGCTGTTTACGTTAATATTGTTATTGTATTAAACACGAAATTTTATTATACATATATATATATATATTAACGAGGTATGTTGGATAAATGTCCGGATTAAAACGATTCGGAAAGAAACGTGACCGGGACATTATTATACCGAAATTATTAACACCGGTAATTTAGTCGCGAAGCCGAACCGGCCATCGGACGGTTCGAATTTATCGAGTTCTTCCGTCGCGTCACCAACAGTTTCGTCGACGTCCCTCAGGTGTTTGTACGGCCCTTTTTCGCCGTCCCGAAAAAAAGTCGCCGGCGAACCGAGCGAACACCGCCGCGTACGATACAAACTTGGTACGTTTGTTACCAATTCCCGTACGGATAGTGCCGCACGTGCTGGGCGCGTTGTCGCGAAATCCGCGACCGATTTATAAAATCAAACGACCGAGCGCCCCGACATCGATAGTTACCGCTCTGACAATCGTTCTTCTCGGACAACAACGATCGCTGCTCGTCTACAAATACGGGTGATTCGAACGTTTTCGATACGTCGGCGCCGGTCATAAGTTACGACGACTTAGCGTCACCGTCAAAAGATGCGTTTATCGAGTTTAAAGTGTCCGTAGCACGTTTACGGATTTTCGAGGAAAATTCGATTACACGCCCGTCCTTCCAGAATGACGTGAAAAAAATCGCCTTCGAAACCTTCGAACGCGTACTGTCGACGACTGGTTTTCGGGATGACCACTTCAATTTTACGCCGAAATACCGGAAATTATCTTGAGTTGATTCCGGTACAATATCCCCCGGGTAATATCTACAAACGCGCGCATATATAAATCGGATCGATTATCTAGAAATTTGGAAAAACCGTCGTGACTTCGTATTTTCGTTGTCCGAACAACCGCCCGTTACGGTTGCACGGGCGAAATAAGACGCCGAATATCCGACTATTCGTGTTAGATACACGGGCCGTTACGTCGGAGAACTTTTCGGAAACCGCGAGAAAAACGTTTTTTTTTTTTTTATCGGTTCCGGTCGGTCGAAAACTCGAACGGGATTTCGGTGGATCGTTGAATATTGTCGAACCGAATTCGGGCGTTGGCGCGCTTAACGGCCGCTTGGGAAACGAATGGATGCGACGGGTGACGGGTAATTTCGGAACGGGTTACCCGTGTATTTCGACAAACGGCGCGTTGCGTAGGGCAGGAGACGACTTGGACGAAACACCGCCGGCGCTCCCTTACGTCCGAACAGCCCGCGTTCCTTTATTTAAAATCGTTTTTTTGTTTTTCGGGGTTTCGAAATCGAACGCTTACGATTTTTCGTACGCCTTTCGACAATACGTTTATATTGTATATCACACAAACGGACCGCGAGCGTTTTACCGATCGCGTTGAATATATTTTTCGCTATCGTTACTCGATAAAAACGTAATATTTGTCGGTATTACGCGTTTTATCAATTTTTATTACGCGCAATTATCGTTTTCGAGGATCTATAATTAGGCGAAACAGGATATTCAAATATAATCGTCGTTAATTACTACTCGAGTGCTACTACAATTACAATTTAATAAATATTATCGAGTGCCCGAACGAAAATTATTATATAATCGTTTCGAACTAATAAACGTTCGAAATACGATTATCGCGAACCGAACGAATATATATTGTTTCGTTTCCGAATACTGTTTCTCGTTAAGTAGTCGACACTTAATAAAATTTACATCGTCCCGGGTCTGTTTTAGACGTACGAAAAAACAATTCGTACGCCCGCGAACGTTACGCGTTCATATAAACGTCGTTCGTTCGTAAAACGTTACCGGATAAAAAACCCTAAACAATTCGAACGACGAGGAATAACCGAGGTTAGGTAATTGATTGGTGTGTTCGCCGGGTTCCCCGTAATTTCGGACGAATTTCCGATAAATTTCTTATCGGCGACGACCCGGTACGAAATGTATAACTGGCGTTAGCGGCAAACTGCCGGTAAATAAAAACGCGAACAACGGTCGGATACCGTTGCGTAAAATGAATAACTGGTCGCTTTTTCGGAGATCCGCCTACGGTGGGTTTCTATTAACTGTACGGAGTTGTGCGCCTCGAGGTCGACCGCGATAATAAACCGACGAAGAAAATACGAAGAATAATCGCTCCGATTCGGGCGGTTAATTGGATCGTATTCGTATCATTTACGGTCATATTATGGAAACGAAACGGAAATGGCGCGTAACGTTTTGACGAAATTAATAACGCGCCGATGTAACTTTGAACTCGTACGTATAGTTTTATGTCGACGAACGAAACGAAGAGTCGATTAATTAGCCCGTACGCTTTGGCCGTCGGAAACGATTTCCGTTCGTGAAAAACAAAAAGTCCGTAGCGCTTTTGTTCGCGATCCCCCTCGAGCGATAATCGCGCCGGCGCGTTTTTGAACTTACCGCGCCTATTCGACTCGTATCGGTCGTTTTACCGATTACGTTACGAACGTGACGTTTCGTTATCGAAATTTTCTAGGGAGCTTCGTTAAAAACAAAACGCGATTTCTGTTACGTAAGCGCCAATCAAACGGTCCTTTTACCGGCACACGGTTTTCCGTTAGGCCCGAACCGTTTCGCACGCGCAATTTCACCTAGGAACCAGCGAACGGAGTACATAGTATCGTTCCGGATCATTTATCCGCACGTCTTCCTTTTGTTCTCTTCTACGAAACTACAATTGAAACGACGTCCCGTATAACATTTTACGTTCAACTTGTCCGCCCGTTATTCTCCCCTAATATTATCCTTTTCATATACTCCCTCCGGTTTCGCTATTTAATTACCCCTTTTTTCCGCCTGTTTTAGCACTTTGTACTTACACGAGTTTTTCCGTTCTTCTTTCTCGCTCTATCTGTCAATGTACTATACGATTGTTTACAATACCGGTTCGTCAAGCTAAATGTTTTCCGTAATTAGTTTCGAAATAGAAGACCTTAGACGGTCCGATATTCCGGGCGTCTCCGGATATATTCGAAAACACGTGGTCGCTAATTCGGTACGTAAATACGGTTAATACGACAAAAAGAACCGGGCCAGTTTTCTCGACCGATATCGACTCGCGCCCAACCATATCGTTTCGGTATTAGCGTTCCAATAATGGCGCATACGGTACTCGTACCGGACTAAAAACCGATCTTTGTTATTTTCGACCGACCCGTCCGGCGCGCATTTCGGAGACGAAACCAACGATTTCCGTCGCGTTCAAGTTGACGCGAACCCAATAAAGTACAATCTCATAGCGCGTCGGTTATGTGTTTGTTTCCTCCACTCCAACCCTCCCACCCGCTAACTACCGTCTACAATCATAAAGTATAATCTGTACACGTATCGACTGGCGTTTCTAAACGAAGTGTAATTTTGCAATCGCCGTACGTATATATATATATAAATAAAAACGTAATTACTTCGCGTTATTCGACGATAAAATTATTAAACTTGTTTGTGACGTCACAACGTGTGCGCGCGCATGATTCGTTGCAGCGTTGCGATGTTTCCGCGAAAGCCGTAACGCGTAGTTTTTTTCAAAGTATAAAAGAAACGAACACGGGAAAACGCTACGCCGGTTAGGAAAATCGGTTCTATACGGAAACCGAACCGAACGATAATTCGCGCGTCCGTTCGTCCACCGGAGTTTTCGAACTCTCAAATAAACGTATTCCGGTTAACGTCTGGTCGGCGGTCCTGTCCGTACGTCGACGGGCGAAACGTTTTTCTAATTTAACGTTTCGTCCGTTTAAACGGAAATTTCGAAACTAAAATCGCCCCCCCCCCCGGCCTTACGTCTCGAAGGCACATCGTCTATACGCTAAAGTCGGTTCAGCGGGCGCGGGGGACGTGTACGCGCGTATTAACGCGAAACTACAACTTGGAAACGCGTGTCGTAGTAACTCTAGCAGCGGACGTTTTTCGGCGTCCACTACGATACACGCAGCGGGCGTTGGCGACGACATTTGGTCGATAATTGGACGTATCGCGGCGGGTAATAACCGGCGTACGATTTGTCATTTCGTTAACGCGAACGGCCGCGGAATACGAAACGATCAACGGACGTCCGGGACTATCCGAATTCGTGTAAAAGAAAAAAGAGCGAAAACTGAACGCCAGCCGGTTATTGGATTTCGTTCCGCGACCGTTACGCGGCGAAACGAAATAATTCGCGCGGGCGTCTCGCGCAAAACGACCGGCCCGAATTCGTTCGAGTTCTGTGGTGCGGCCGTTTAAGGCGTTTATAAATAGCGCGCGGCCTTGTCCGGCAGGACATTCGGCGGCGTTCGTCCGTCCACACGTCGCGTATATTACGTCTCTCGGCCCTTTCCGCCTAAACTATATCGTCGGATGTCCCGTTAATAGAAACTACTATGGCGTAGTAAACAGATTATTTTCGCGTTAAATCGAAGCCTTTATTTAGCGTAGTTGGAACGACGCACGAGAACCTCCCGACCAAGGTCTCGGTACTTGTGACGATTCACTAACGATGTATGTGGCCTGGCCGACGGGACATCTCTGTTATTGGCCGGCCGTTTCTGGACGATCGTTTCCTTCAGAGGGTCCGATCGTTTACAGCGCAGAGTTCGCCCGTAGCGGAGCAGCTCGTCGTAGTGGACAATTACCTGCGGACCGCGCCAATCGCACATTGGCGAAACCATCCTGACCGTCGATCCTGGCTTGCGTCGGCTCTCCGCGATTCGACCGCGACTGTTGTTCTCGCTCGGCGGTGTCGTTATTAACCGATATTTCGTCGCCGGTAACCACCGTCAGCTTCAGAAATGGGTCGTGACGATTCAGCGCGATTCGCCGATCGTAATTCGGTCCACGAGGTTTTATCGCGTTTACTCGTACATAACATCGAGCTAATTTTTCCAGCCATAATTCAGTGGTCCCGAACGGTTCGCGCAATGTTTTTAGCTCCTTGGCAATCGAAACGGCGCTTGCACGACAATGTCCGTCGTTTCATCGACATTTCCGATGTCTTTCTGTGGCGCATCGTCGATATCAAAAACGGAATCGACGAAACCGAAATCGCGCGTAATTGACGATTACGAGGACGATAAACGCTATTTACGTTTCCGGCCGCCTGGCTCGCCTGTATCGATGAAAACCCGTAAAGTGTAGCGTATTTACTCTTTGCGCCGGTGTCCGTCTTCGACAGTATTTAACGTAACCGAGCCAACAGAACCGTCCGAGAAGTTTGCTTTTACTACGAAATCTTACTTATCTAACGCCATCTCCGATCGTATACTTATACAACGCTATTATATATTGGGCGTGCCGAAACGGCGAGTGCCGGTAACGGGCGGGCGCGCGCGTCTTTTTTATCGGGCCCGGCGAATTTATAGTATTTCGTTCGATCGTCGTTCAATTTTCCGCGGTCAAGTCGGCGTGATTATCCGTCGGACGTTCGCGACGAATTGGGCGGTACGATTAGCACAAGCAGTCCCCGTTTGGCGTTACAATCGGACCGCGTGAACGCAACGTTCGATTCGGCGCGAACGCAAACCAAGCGTCGACCACGACCGCGCATAATTTTTACGCGACGAAAATCGAACCGTTGTCACCGCCGATTAACACACACACGTACACATAATCGCGCGCGCGCGACTAATATTTATTATACACGACATATTGTTTTCGTAATAATTGATTAAACAACGCCGATAATGGCCGATGACTGTACGGCGTGGCGGATAAAGCAATAATTATTCGCCTTTTGTCACGGGACGCCAACTAGGAATACGTGCGCGCCGGAGTATTATTATATACGGAGCGATTATCTTATCACGCGCGACCCGGCCATTATCGTCAAACGTTTTTATAAACAAATTACGCGTCGGTTTTTTCGTTTATCGGCCCGTTCGCCACGGGGCCAATCCTCGTCGTCGTATAGGTTTACGTTCGTCCGAACGGGGGGAACTTTCGATTTTCCGTCGGCGGCCGAACGTTACGGACGAACGGTACTTCTCACCCGTACGTAACGCGTTTACGGTCGACGTGTGGGTATACAAATAGCGGCGCGGCTAAGGTCGGAACGGACCGTCGTTTATTATCTACCGCGGGTACCGTACGATTTTTAAAAAAATTGCGTACGAGCGAATATAACCGTAGGCCGCGTGTCTACGCGCCCGATATAGTATCGAATTATAAGGACGGAGCGTGCCGACAATTATCTACGGACGACGATAATTTCGATTTACCGGCCTCGTGACGACGACGACGACGACGATACGTAAATCGCCCTGTATTTCAGGCGATAAAAACAATAACCGTATTGATCGTAACAATTATCGTTATTTATCGACCGTTTATTTCGTAGTCGTTTTAAGAATAATATTTACGGACGATATTACAGACGGCTTGTGAACGAGTTTTTCGTATCGCGTGGTTGATTCGGCGATTATTGCGCCGATAGCGGGCGCGCGTACGTTAGGCGGAACATACGTTTTCGAAAAGTAGAATTTCGGCTACGTACGACGATAATGAAACGACGCGCCCGCGCCTGTTGTCGTCGTCGTCGTCGTCGGGCGGCTATTGTGAATCGAACGATCGTATCGGGCGCGCGAGGACGAACGAAACAACGTCGCGCGTAATTACGGCCGTATTATATATACGCGACGATTCGGAAACAATATCGCGTATTCCGTGCGTCACGGAACAAAGCGGCCCCGCGGACGTGCCCGACTTTGCGACTCGTCGCCGGCACACGTTGGACCACGAGTGTTTCTCGCGACCACGCCGGTGTTCGTTTCGATCGAACCGTTCTCGGGACGCCGATACTGAAACGTTATCGATTAGTACCGGTCGGGTTCTCCGCTATTCGATCAATCGTAGCCGACGGGTCCGTTTCGTTGTCGTACGCGCGCACGCATTGCGCGTTTCCACGTTCGCCCGGGATAGCGTTTACTTTATTTTATATATACTCCTTGGAATACGTCTAACACACACACATATATATATATATTCCTTTCGCCGATTGGCGCGAAATTCGAGACGAACGCGTTCGGCCGATGTTTCGATTTACGAGTCAACGTGATATTTTATCGGGTAGGTCCGGCGGGCCGGTTCGATACTCGGCCGGTATCTGTCTGGAGATCTCCGTGCGTGTCTCCTCCGTTCGGGCCGATCGCGTTACCCGTACGCGTAAGTACGATGCGTGACCAGCGGGTGGAGGGGGGGGCGGGCGAATTTGAATAATAATAATAATAATAATAGTAACGAGAACGACGACGATAGAATGTCCACCCGAATACGCGCGTAATGGTACGCCGTTACCGTTTATATTATTTAAATTACCTCCGCCTAGCCGTTCGAAAGACCCTAAGTACGTTAGGTCAAAGGTTACGAACTTAATATATAGCGTATCGAAATTATTTTACTTACACGTGTACGTAGGACACGCATGAATGGGAAACAGGAAACGGCAATAGCCGCGTATTTGTACGGGCCACGAATACGATTACAAAGTAACGCGTACGTATTTTGTAAATCGATGGGCGCGCGCGTAAGAATAAAATTTCCGCCGCCGCCGCCGCGCGTGTCGTAAAATAAATCGACCGGCCGTAACGCGTATTGTCCACGGACCCGTCGCGCCGCGTTTGTCGACTCCTAATTTCGGGCCGCGAAACGACGGTCGTCGTTAACAAACCGTCGGTTCGTTGTTTTCCGGTGTCCGTACGGTTTTCAACGTACGCGCCGGACCTCCGGTGGAAATGACCTTAACGCGTAAAATCCACCGCCTGCCGGTGAGGACGGTGAGCGCGCGCGACGTACTTTGGTTGAAACGAAACTGAAAAAATACCGCGCGTTTCGCGGTTTCCTATTGTTTCGCTCCCGGAATAAATGCCGTTACGACATTCCGCCGTTTCCCGTCGGTTTAATTAGTCGCGTCGCCGGCCGATAATCCGATACGATCGGCGGCCAATAACGAATTCCGCGCCATTCGACAGCCGTCGCGCCCGCCGGTGTCCCGTCGCCGTTCTCGTCGAACGCTAGGTGGAAAATATTGTCTTAGCCGAGTATCGGTCGCCCGAATAACGTGTGCATTTGTTGTCGCGTACCGACGTCGCTACATTTTTTGTTTTTTATAAAATAACCCAACCTACGGTTTCGGACTAGAGTGGTTGTTTAAACGAATTACTGGAATTGAAAACTTTTCGATCGTTCACGTTACCTTACGCAGACGGCGGACATTCTCGGCGATATAATTAAACAAATACGTCCCGTAAATCGTACCGAAATCGTATCGCGGAGAGGGGTGGGTGGGGGGAGGGGGCGAGCGACAAACAAGCGCTAGTTCGGAGACCCGTGTCGTATTATATACGCTCGAGACACGAAAACGTACCGTCGATCGCGTTCGTTCCCCGGCCATACGATCGATTGTACACGATTGTCAAATGACCGAAGTAACGGCCAACTTACCGGAACATAAAAATATCACGCGAATATCCGAAACGGTTATTTATTACCCACCGCCGTTTCTCACACGCGCAGGACGATCATCTACGCTCGTGTTGGATACGGAAACTCCCCGCGGTTAGGTAGACCGACGACCGATCGAAGTATACCTTTCGTTTCGGTACTTAGGAACGACAGTCCCGAGCATTTTCCCGGACAATTAAATGACGTTTGCGCGTGGCGTAAACAAAATATCGACCGCGAACAACCGCGGCCGGTTATAAAGGGTGAACGATCGTTCGCGTTTGTCGACAACCGACGTCGGGCGACATTTGGTGTATAGAGACGGCCGCCGACACGGTCGGTTATGAAAACCGTCGGTATTTCGCCGTCCGTTCGTAATAACTGTCGTCCGTTTATCCCGTACGGTCGCGTTACGTAAGCGTACCGCCGACCACGTTACGTAAGTGGATCGCTCGCGACGTCGACGAGATAATAATAATCGAACGATTTAGCGGCGAAATTTTCGAGCGCCGACGGCGGCGGCGTAACGTACGCGCGTTAAACAAACGCGTTTAGCGCCTACAGTCACGTCCACGAACGCGTTGTAATATCGGCGTTTTTTGCCGCCCGTTCGTGGACATCCGAGTGGTCCGCCGCGCGAAACGAATGGCCGTGTACGCGCAAACATTTACGACGCGGCGTTAATAATGTCGTACCGGCGGCCGTTACCCCTAAACGGATAGTGTCGTGCAACACAGTCTCGTTCGATTCGTCGTCGGCCAATTTCGTCGACGAAACGACGCGCTGCCGTGTATATATATATATATTGAGCGAATAGCGCGGGCAATGAACGCTCTCCCGAATGCCGCGCGACCTTGGGCCGCGAATAATAGCTACGATTACGAATCGCGCGTATATTTCGTATGTATACGCGCGTCGCGTTCTTAAAATTCCTACGTAAAGCTCCTACGTACGCGTATTTATAATGGCCGAACCGCTGGAGTGGTTGATGGCAACCGAACCGTTAACGCTTAACGGACGTATCGTTTTTTTCGTGTTTCCGTGAAAACCGTACGTACCGAACGCGTGTGCGATCGTGACCATCGATTATGCCGTCCGGATTGTCGTTTTAGCGTTTCGCGAAACGGTGTACTTTACTACTCGCCAAAAAAACAAAACGCCGTCCCAAGCGCGGCGTTATTTTTCCCGTTCGAACGACGACGGTTCGCGGTCCGGACGTCGGTAGACGATTTTCGTTTTTTTTTTCGTTCGGTTCGTTACAGGTCGGCGATTTTCCTACCGGACGAATGACGATAATGCGAACATTGTCGATTCTCTAACGTTATAACTCGTCTCGTACGCGAAAAGTGTCGAAAGTTGTCGTTCGAAAAAAGAAGCTAAACAATTACCTAACCTACCGTTGGTCGCGAACGTCCGTTACGTTCACATAAACGTAATAACAATCGAATGAACGTCGACTATTCGTCGGCGACGAAAGGACAAACACCGTCACGTAAATACGCTCGGGAAAGGCGCGCCGAAAGCGTTCGAATTTAGCGTTTCGTCGTCGGTGTTTCCGTAGTTCGGTTACGCGAAATATAATTAAAAACAACCGAAACGGGCCAATCGTTCACCGAGCGTACCGAAAACGCGCGAATAACAAACTCGCGGCCCCCGTTCGTTACCGGCGTCCGAAGAAAACGACGATTCGGCGGCGAAAATCCTCGGTAGACGGTCGAACACGGTTTTCGCCGCCATGGGGGGGGGGCGAATTTTCGAATTCGGTGACCACCGCGCGATCGTTACGCGGTTCCGCGTGGCGGCGGCGAGAAAATATATATATATATATACGTGTAATACGCGCGTCGAACGTCGTCACGAGCGTGCTCGTTTCTAGTGGCGGTGGTCGAGTGGGGCATGGGTGGGGGACCGATGGTCGCCCCCACCGCGCGTGGCCGTATATACCGTACGCGGGCGACGTCGTAAGTCTGATTGTTATAATGTTTGTTATTATGGTACAAACGCCGCCGCCGCCGCCGCCGCCGTAAACGCAACCGCGCGTATTTTGTACGACGCAACACGACGACCGCGAGGACTACGAGACGGGCCAGTCGTCTACGTCGCGTTCGCCCAGGAAGTTATCTGTCGTGTACGTTCGTGCGCCATAAGCCCAAACACACACGCGCGCGCGCGCTCGCGCTCTCTCTCTTTCTCTCTCTCACCCGTCCGATCAACCCGAATTCACTATTATTCGATCGTTCAGTCGCTCTAGACCACCGCGTTCGTCTCTAGTGCGGCGCCGTACCGGCCGATAATAATTACGTTTTTTTTCGCTCGTTTTCGGTTTTTTTTTTTTTTTTTTTTTTTTTTTCTC
>JAIPRN010003986.1:0-17749 GCA_025469175.1 Geopemphigus sp. TES_GeoC_2020 | reverse complement strand
TATATATATATATAGAGAGAGAGAGAGATTTTTAAAATAAAAATGTTAAGTATTTTAACTACAATTACTATTGTTAATATTTAATATTCGTTTTATAATAATTTATATACATTATTGAAACTTTAAATTGTATAATCTAATCAGTGCAAATATTACTGCAATGAAAATTAAAATCTGAAGTCAACCAACTTATCATTTTTCTATTTTCATACATATAAGTTTTAATTGTATATTAAAAATTGTATAATTAAAAATGTTTAATTTGATTATTAATGTTTGCATAATATAATTTTATTTACATAAATATTTTAAATTATTAAAAATATACTTAAGACTATCAACTCTATATTATTTTGTTATTTATTTTTACTTAATTTCACAAAAAAATGAACAATAGTACTATAAATATTGATTATAGTTTATTTATATCAAATGTTACCAGTAAGTCAGATCTAATATGAAATGACCTTTCATTTTCTTAATTACTCCAAAAAGATAAAAAAAACTTTCGATAATTATAAATGTTATGGTTTGAAAATTAATCCGATTGTTTTATTTTTAAGGTTCGTCCACGATGCCACCTTCCCAGCAAACTCCCAGTGTTATGACTTCCAGCTAACACATTTACACTGTGAATGTTGCATCATTAAACTTCAGGTCGCTCTAAACTTTAGATTTATATAATTAATTTTTATTACGTTAATATGAAACCCTATTGTTGTTTAAAATTTGTATGCGTACATACAAACATTAGCTAAAGTCCTGATAGTAGTATCTACATTTGTTCGACTGTGTTGGTATGTTCTTGTGTAAATACTAATAAATAGGGTAAGAAATTAACGAAAATATTTAATTATTTACTAATAAATAGACTGCGGTTGAGACTCGTTTATATAATAAATGTTAAACAACACACGCGTAAACACCTATTTATAGATACTGACATTTAATAATTCTTACCTCAACTAATTATTATTATTATAATCATGTACAATATTATGTAGTATGTGAATTAACTTAATTTTAATAATATCGTCGATCTCTAAAACTCAATAGACACATCCACCACCACCACGAAAGTCTTTCAGAACTTATTTTAATCGCTTTTAATGTTTAGTTTATACACACTCGTTATTATTTTAACTACTACAATTATGTATATTTTTTCCTTTTTTACATAGTATATATTGCGCTTAATTATTAACAATATATATATAGATAGATATTCGTGCCATAAACTTAAAAATGGTTATTAATTTTGTTTTTAATTTTTTAATAAATTTTAAGATGCACAAATTCCATTTTGGTTTTACGGTTGTACGAAAATTATATTTTTTTTACCGCATTAATTGTTTGTCAAAAGTAATCAACAACAACTCAAAATATTTAAATCCTGTTTTATTGTTTATTACAAAGCCAAATTAATTATATTAATAGTTTTATCATTTATGATGTGTTTCTTAAACCAAGCTAAAATTACTAACGTATAATTTTAGAGCATAAATATTCTTATATTATATTTTGATAATTGGAAGAAAGAATTATTGTTTTAAACTTTCATTGTACTTAACATTTCTTTTTGTTTTTCATTTCATTATATGTATATGTATATGTGTGTGTATGTATATATATATGAAAATGAAATATAATATTCCGTATGTATTGTATTTGGGTACCAGATATGTATTTATATATTATAAATCGTAAAAACAAAGAATTTTATCCCAAAAAAACTTTCTCTGATTTAAGAGGAAAGAGTATATTTTTTATAGACAAAATTTGATCAAATACGCAGTTATTTTATTTTAAAAGAATATAAGTGCCATTATGTAGAAAAATAAAAAAATCAATTTATTTTAAAATGCGGTTTTGCTCAACAAAAATGCATTTGTTATTTTTTTTCACGGGTACTATTTGCGTTAGTACAATTAAAAGCCAATTATAATTATTATCATAATTTTATTTAGTTCTGAAAAAACAGTTTTATTTGTTATTTAGGTAAAACAAAATTGTATTGTATGTTGTTTCGTATACTCATACCATGTTAAATTATTTTTAAGTTTTAAGTAAAATAGTATATATGTTAAATGTGTATGTATATATATAGAAAGGTTACAGTTCTTTCAATTTCTATACATCTCTTCAAAACGAAAAAATGAATTTTAAACATATCGATTACCGATTGATTAATTCACTCTTAATTGTGTATATTATATATTGTTAATGAGTTGTAATAAAAATGTCTATCCCTATGAAATTATAATATTACAAATTAAATATAAATTGTTTTAAAAAATAAATTTTACGGTTATGCCGAAATTCTGGATGGAAAACAAAGGTATACATTACTTGTCCTTTATTCGAAATTTGTTGCTAAATGATATTTGTAATAATATTTTTTTTAATATCAATTGCCTTGCTATTTTACTATGCTCGATAATATATTAAACTGGCAAAGTGAATATGCTTAAGTATCTTCTGATCGACATTTATTGTTTTAATTACACGTCTTTCTTTTCTGTCTTTTGCTGTAACTATACACTTTTGGTCAATTTTTCAAAAATAATTATTTTGTTTATATATTTGAATTAATTCTATAGGACAGTGGATAAAAAAAGTTTTTTTATTTATGGGGACCACTTGTGTATATGTGAAAATTGAAATGATTAATTTAAACATGTATTGTTTATTGAAAAAACAACTAACCGTAAATATATAATATGATTAGAACTGATTCCTTCTAAACTTTTTTTCGTTTGTTAAATCTTTATTATTATTTTAACATTATATATAATATTTAAATGGACAATGTTTAATTTTTATTATTTTTGTCTTTTTATTTACGAAATTGACTGTTTTTATTATTATTATTTAGTCCTTTTTTCTACGTTACTAGTTATTTTTAATTGCGATATATTATATTTTTAATGAAAAGAAAAAATACAAATATTATACTTATTAAATTGTTGTTTAGTTGGAAATTATAATTTTAATTTATCAATTTTTTTTATCGATAAAATTATATATATTTTAAAAAAATTACCAATTAAAAGTAATATTATTATTATTATTATATGATGATCATGTTAATGATGTATGTTTCATGTTTGATTTATAAATATATTGTATTATTTATCTTTTACTTAATTATGTGTGCGTGCGTGTGTGTGTGTGTGTGTGTGTGTGTGTGTGTGTGTAAATCTTATTACATCTGTTGTGTGTTGCATTATATATTCAAATTGTTATTTAAAATCCGAATATTATATTATTTGTTGACAACCATAGTTTTTTACAAATCATTTGGAACAAATAACATAAATTCTAATTCATTCATATAAGAAATTACTATGTATCTACGTTATTCACATTTTCCATAAAAGAAACTTTGAATATAAATATTTTTTTCAATTTTTATAACCTATGGTTTTCGAACTTAAATACGCATATATTTTATTAGCGTCATAAAAATATATCGAAAAATCTAATGCCTGAAACAGTAGAAAATACAGTATGTTTCGTCAGATTAAAATCATAGTTGTTATGTATGACAAAAAGAAATGGATTTGCAAGTATATTTAATAAATAGAACTTACAAATTCTAAATAAACGAGTAATCGATTTTTCGACAAATAATACCGAAATAAATTGATATTATCCAAACATTGTTTTAGTAAATTTTCGATTCTAAACAATGTGAAAAACGTGTATTAGTTTTAAAATGACGCGTTTTCACTACAATTTTTTATTTGGCAATAAATATGTAATTATTTTATCTAGTAAGTACTTTATTTGATACGCTTTTCGATTTTCTCAAAAATTTTCTGTGTAAGAAAAAAATTATAATTTTTTACCAATTTTTCATGTTAATACTACGTGTGAGCGCAATTTTTTTTTTAATTTAGGTTAAATACGTCATTTTGAAAATATAATTACGGACTTTTTTCGTTTAAAAAGTAATACATTTATAATTTTAGGATCGAAGATTTGACTATACTTTTATACAAAATCTGTCGTACGATATTTTAATTTAAACAATTTCAAACTCACGATTCATTTTTATCTCGTATACATAGTTTTTTATATAATTCTTGTAAGAACCCTAAATTTACGTAAGTCACCCGTTTGAAACCGACGGGTTCTCAATTACGCTGCTAAATTAAGTACGATCACCAAAATGAATTCGCCGTTAGTTTTTATATTAAAAATATGGGTGTTTCAAAAATAAAAAATACTTTTCTATTACAAATTCTACTTTGATATTTACAACTAATGGCGAATTTTTTTTGATAATTAAATTGTTAGGACAATTAAAAGTTATTAATTTGTACGTATTGTTTGAATTCGAACATAATACGCGATTTATAGTCGCTTCAAAATTGTATATATTCATTTGCAATTCCTGTCTAAGTATAATCGGCCATACTCAAATCGACGTTAATGCGCAAGTCGCTTTGTTCTAGAAAATTATATTTTAAACCGCCACCATAACTGTAATCGAGAATGTGCCATTCGTCGATGTAACGTTCTACGATTTTTTACAAAACTTACAAGTCTAGCTCGACGATATTGGTAGTCGAACCGTCCAGAAGAATAGAGGAAATTTCGCGCGAGCACATATTTTCACATTGGTGGTCGCTTTTGCGATCTGTTTTTCGTTTTTATTTTTACATCGTGTACCGAACGAAAGATATAAATAAAAATATACCAGCCGTCGGTTTACGTTTTGTAAGTACACTTGCACCACACCTACACAACGCGAGTGATGTCTGCGCGTATATTATTCGAAATTTCGAAAACGTCAAAATGTCTTCGAAAAACGTAATATTAATTATTTAGAAACTACGTGCCATCCCGTCCAATTCCTCTCGCCAAAGAAAAGTTCCGGTATGTAATAGGTAAGTTTTTTCCCAATTCGTTATACTAGATTGTTGTTTCTATATAATTACACGAATCGTGTATTTTACCACGAAATTTTATGGCCGGGTAAGATTTTACGAAAATAAAAAAATGTCTCGATTACCCGTGTATTTTTTGAAGCGTTCTTGCTATAACCGTATCCGTGTTTTCGTTCAGTGGCGTAACTGTGACGGATCATAGGGTGCGATCGTTATCGGTCTTATACGTTTAAGAATCCCGAAAACGCTCGAATGTTCGGTGGTCTGGTTTTTTCGATTTTTCAAAAATACACGGGAATAACCGTTTTTATCTCGCCCGTCATCGACGAATTATTACGAAGCTCGTGAACGTTACTTTATTTGCTGCGCGAACCGGCGACAACGACGATAATTTTTAAGGTTCCGTCCACGCCGCGGTATTTTCGTCGTTGGGCCCGCCGAGTGTACATCTCCGAAATTTAAAAAAATTCCTCGACAATTATCTTCCCAAATTGTCCCAGAATGGTTTGACCAGTTTAGTTCTAAATACTGTCAATAGCGAAGGAACGAACACACGTCGGATAATTATATTCGATTTGGAGAATAGAAACAATTCGGAAGAATTTTTCAAAATGTTTTCCAATAACAAAAACTAGCGAATTATTATTTCATACGAATGATTCGTTTGTGCAGACTACGGACGTTCGTAAAAATAAATTACCAACGTTAATAAACGTAAAATACTTGTCAACTATTTGTTTTTTATTCGGAACACTGTGCGTGTGTGTTTGTATACGTGTGTATTTATGCGGATCTCCGTGTAAATATACACGCGGTAAACGGAACGTACTGTGTGAAAGTCACAACTCCGCGTGAGGTATTTGATTCTGTTCCAAGTTTGACGCGTTCGTTTTTTTCGGTATTTTTTTTTATAATTTATATAATCGAATAAATCGCACACGCACGACTCGTTAATTCTATATTTAACAATATTTTCATCCGCTGCGGAACGATGATGGTTCAGATACTTTTTCCGCTTATATAATACCTACCTATATATATATATATATATTACTTTAAATATTTAAATTAATCGGCAGTGGAAAAATATATTATATCGGTATTCGGAATTGTAAAACATATTTGGAAGCTCGCGTAATTGATTAATAGGTAATTAAAAACCGATATGAAATGTAGAATACGTGTTTAGTGTTTGCTATTTCCAATTTCGTTTTAATGCATAAAATTCGTCGAATATTTCGGTTCATTTTTAATCGAAAAATAAAATGTTGTGTACATTGTCTATATCTATTAAAATTATTAATAAAACTAATTACCGTGAGTGATGACGATCTTTCTAATCGTACGACATTTGGCGCAAATATGTATGAAAACGATACGGAAAATATAAATATTCTTGATATCTAAACGTATTATTAATTGTTTTTGGGAATTTAATTATTAGCCGTTCGTCGCTTGTCAAATAATTTTGAATAAAAAAGTCATTATAGAGTAGTGGTAATAGTAGTCGGGACTTGATTTCAAACGTTCGACCATTACAATAGTCTATTAAATTTATTGGAATATTTAATTTGTGATATCTTATCACGATGTTGTCTAGTATTAAAGTACGAGTAAAATTATCTAAACGGATATCCGACAATATCCGTTTAGATAATTGTATTCTAAAATAAACGTTAATTTAAATGACGTAAATACGTACTTTAAATAAAACTTTTTTAAATAACGACTATTATTAAACGTGTTTTTTTAACCATTTTTTAGAAGTAATATTTTATAGCTTACCATTTACGTAAACTGGAGGTCGACCGATAGAAAAAATAATTGTATTAGTCGACATTTTGTTAATTACTTTTCGCTTATTTATCTTAAGTTTTCTATCCTGCAAACACAATAAACTTTAATCAATCACCAACAACTTTGGTCTTTGTTTACAGTGATTATTGCACATTAGGTATAAGTCAAAATTTTGTAATTCATTTTAATATTCGATGGCGTGATTGAAATACTTTTTAAAAATACCTTCGTATATTCTATTATTTATTAAGACGAAAAGTTTTCTTTTTCCCTATTAACTCGTTACACAACTACTTAACAACAAGAAACCAATAACGTAGCTAGTTACCTTTGTTATTGTGGTGTATTTAAAGCTAGTTTCTTATCCAGGATTTTCAATAAATAATTGAAAATTTAACCGCAATATTAATCGAAAATTAAAGAAAGTAATAAAATTAATAATTTGTTATCTCCGTAGATAATTTTTTCGAAACGTATACGCTACATTTATGCGTAGAAGTAACCAAAATTGGTTCCTATTGCTTTAACTTAAACACGTTAAGTAACGGTAAATGAATTCAGTTACCATAAAATCGTGCAACTTACCCGGTTTAGAGAAAATAAAATAATTGACAATCGATTACATCCGTACAACGTGCATAATTTTGACTTTAAAATTGAGTTTGCGTTTATACTACTACGGGTTTAGAGCGTTTGTTATGTCGAGGATTCATTATTTATATGTCAATATTGAGTACACACGAAGTTTATGTTAAAAATGACGGCGTTTGTTCGTTTTTTTTTTTAATTTACCGGTGGTAATATAAATAAAGCTTCAATTATGGTATCATTCGCGTACAAATAAACCGGAGGCATTGCGCGGGATGTTGTCGTACGCACAATGTTTGTATATATTATGTCCGAAATAACTAGGCTTGACGACACTTGGCAGCGTTCCCCTTTTTTTTTTTTTTTTCTTCGAACCGGCAATACCCTCACTGGCCCGGTAAGCTTGAAGGCAATACTTCGGACCAGTGGCAGCGTTCCCCTTCATTTTAATGTCATTCCAAAAGTTGACGCAATGTAATTCAATTGGTAAGTTATTATTGTTTTGGAGAGAAACACTCGAAATATGAATCGTTATATATATTTATGTACACGTGTATATTTATTGTAACTGTTAGGTAAGTATTATTGTAGCTAGATAATCTAGTAACTAAACTGTAAAATCGCCAAATTGTTTTGGTTATTTATTCGAAAATAAATAATTCTATAGTTTTTATAGATATAAAACGATCACGTGGAAAATTATTATTCATATAAATTTTTAAATAAACAGAGATTACGACGAATCGATGTTATAATTTATAAATTCCGGATGATAGTCTATCGTGTTTAATAAATCTTATATTTATGTTGTTTATATTGCGAAGTAATTGAGTAAAAGTATTTAAATACTTTCGTTTTCAAACACTCGATAAAATAATTACAATATAACGTTTCAGTAATAATACATCTTATTGTTTAAACATAAATTGATAGAAAAATATCGTCTAATTAGTATAAATGTTGAAATTACCCTACGCGTAATTTCACGATACATCAAATAATCTTACATTTTCTATCCTGTAGACTGTAAGTATAAATATACTTTTATTTCACCAATAGCCAACAATTCTGTCTGTATATAGCGAATGATAAAAATGAAATGTAATCATAATTAACGCCAACTATTATTCTAGTATTTGAAATACTTTTAAGTAGTATTTTTTAACTTACGACTGATTATTATAAGCGTATTTGTATATAATTTGACAACTTAAATGTCGTGTTGAAAGTTCACAATGCTTTTATCGATATAATATTAAATTTTAAAATCCGCACATTGTTAAATTACTATAATGGTAGCAGTAGATACCAATTGTGTTTTAATATCGTCGTAAATATAATAATACAGTGACCAACAGTTATATTAATAAAATTTTTCAAATTTGGATCGGGACTTTGGAGTTTAGGATTAAAAAATAATAAACACATAGTCTCATAAATTAGATTTAATACCAAATAATATTTTATTTTACCTACGCAAACTGAAAAAAATATGTATTATAATGTAACTTTCAAGTTTCAATATTTTTGAAACAATAACAATTCGTATATTATGATAAAATTTCATTTTAAATAAATGTAACTTTACAAAACACTATTTTCATTTTATAAAAATATACATAAATTGTTATAAGTTTACAAATTAACGTTTATAAAATAAATTATTTTATTTATGAATAGTATATAAATCTTAATTATAATATAAAAATATGTAGTAGAAGTTCAATTGAGCAAGAAGTCAGTCATTCTCAGACTTCATATACACATATACATATACTTTTTATTAATGACAAATTGTTATAAGGCACATAATACAGAAAAACTTGACAGCACCAAAAAAAAAAAAAAACAATAAAATAAAAAACAAAAAATTGTAGTTTTGGGAAGACGAACATAATTTGAGCAAATTTTTTGAACTTAATTTTTTTGGCACATATTTTCTATCGCTCCTTCGAGCCATTTCAAATGAATTCAAAAGCTTTATTATTTGATACATCTAGCCTTAATATAGGAACTCTAACAAATAAATCTTAACGTTTATGTTTATATAATAAATATTTTTCGTTCATTTGTATAACATTTATAATATATACTGCGGTAAAATAGATATATTTAAAATTAAATTTTAATAAGTATAATATTTAAATCGACAAATTTTCACTTATAATTCAAAATAATTTATTATGTAATGGTTTATTGCGAAGTTACTATAATTAATAAATAAGTTGTTTGCTCTAATCAACCTAATACTATTTAAGTAGACAAAAATACAAATCATAAGTGTTTTTAAAAAAAAAAAATTTCTTTTAATGATATGGTATTTATATAGTTAATTATTATAATTTTTTAACACATTTAGAGAATATACTACAATACAGAGTGTTTGTATGTACAATCCGATAGTTTCACTATAACTCTTATATGAGCCAAAATAAATTGAAAGAATCAAGTTGCTCTTAAAAAAAAAATTTAATATTTTTAAAATGTTCGATACTATTTTAGTATCAATAACATAAAAGATATATGAAAACCAACATTATAAATTATTTCATAAAGTTATTACGCAAAATATTGAAAATAACATTGTTTCTTTCAATTCATTTCAAACGGTTATATATATAATATATATATAGTTGACAAAGTTCATAGAAATTTGTTGATACTTACGAGTGTACAAATAACAAAATACATATAGATGTTTTGAAGTGTATTTTGAATTTCAGACTGAACTTGGATATTTATAGTCCTGTTTGTTAAAATGTTGAGGATATGATATGTCCAAAAGAGCTGGTTCTTTTTGTTCATAAGTACACACCTTCAAATCTAACGAACAAGTCAGTCTTTGTGGTACAGGTCGCTCTACATAGCATGGCCTGTAACAGCATGGTGGCCAACAATAGTACTGCATGGGATAGTCGACGTATGGATATCCAACAGGATTGACATACATGGGTCGTTCAGCGGGCCCAATAGGGGTAGCTGACAAAAGTACTCGCCTCTTGCATGGTTCGAGTTCATCTTCTGAGACGCGCTTACGCTTTGTTAAATCCAAGCAGGTGGTTGACAAATCCAAGGCTGAGTCTTCTGTATCAGAAAAGTCTTCGACATTCACGTCACTGTCTGAACCAGATGTTGTGTCCATCGAGACCACTGCTACAGAAGAAGTGGCAGCGATCTTCAGTGGTTTAGAACCACCACCGACAGTTTGCTGCACAACCAATCGTAAGCTCGTTTCAGTCTGTAACCATTTCTGAATTTGACGGCGATGGATGCCGTACTTGCGGGCAGTGGCTCGTTGATTCCCCTGACAGTCTGGATCATTACGATATGAATCCAACACCTAAAATGAAAAACCCCACAAATTAATTAAGCGAATAAAACACGACGATTCAAGTGCGACGATTAAGGGGAAGGGAACGTCGACAGATGTACGCGATATATTTTTATTCTTTTTTGGCATAGGACATGAACGTGGCGGCGTAAAATCGTAAGAAATCAAAGCGGAAAGAAAAATGGACCGGGGCGATAAAAAAAAAATCCACGTTACCTGTAACTTGAACTGCGGTGGAAATATACGCCTGGACCCGACTGGCGCTTTGGGCCGTTGTTTCTCTTCCACTCTACCGACGGGTTCATCTGGTGAGCCGTGGGCCATGTTTACGAGTATGAAAATAAACGGATTTATAAATACCGTTGTCTTCGGACCGCGGTGGGCGCAATATAATTAAATTCGTCGTTTTCGTCCAGTACGACAGCAATCGTAACGGCGAGTCGGCGGGCGCGTACTCGATAAATATTATCCAAAACAAACGGCACGAACACACTTACGACCGGATCTCGCTCGGCGGGCGGTTGAGACACGATTTATTGTTTTTCCAAAGGAACGAGAAAAACTGGGGAAAAAACGGAAACACGGGCGGGCGTTCGGTCGCAAAACACGGATATGTTTTTCATCGACAAAAACGTACGAAAACGCGTAAACCGAACGGGGGGGGGAAAAATTAAAAAATAAAAAATAAGAGAGCGCGGAACAGGCGAACGCTAAGACTGCGTGCGTGCGAGTGTGAGTGCAAACGGCAGCAGCAGCAGCGGTGGTGACGGAGACAGAGCGGGCAACGGCAGTGGTGGCGGCGTTGTAGGTTTTTCGAATAGCGTGCGCGGCGCGCTTGTGTGTGTGTGTGTGTGTGTGTGTGTGTGTGTGTGTGCGCGCGCGTGTGTACAGTAGACGCGGTGGCGCTTGCTGGTACAAAAATCAGTGCCAAGCTGTCTGTGTAGCGTACGACGACAACTGGTGTGTGCGTGCGCGTGCGTGTGCTTGACGCGCATGCGTGCCGTGCGGTGTTGCATTCACACAAGTCACCCCTGACCGCCGCGACCGCCGCCGCAGCATCGGCCTCTTTGCCGCCCTCCCACAGACTCGATGGTACGAAACGGTCGCCCCTTCACCTGCCCACTCCGCCGCTGCCACCACCGCCCGGCCACGCCACATAAAACCCACCGGACGAGGACCGATTTCTTGACTCCGCCGCCTCCGACGGCACGACGACCGTCCATCCAGCCGCGTTGGCGACAAAATACGCGAGACTGATGAGTCACGTCGTCGTGCGGTTTGTTCGCCGGGTTTTTCTCGATAAAGTCCACTGCCGGGGGAGGGGATACGGTGTCTCTTGGGACACGTCCTCCGTGGTGTTTCCAATTGACCGAACGGCGTTTTTCGGTTTTTCGTGTTCCTATCGCACCACGACCAATGTACCGCCACTCAACCGGTTTCGGGACCTCAGACTCAGCGGTCTGACATACTGAAAGAATTCGGAGCCGCCGGCGGCGGCGGATCGGATTGCCGGTCGGCCCCGCCGCGTTGCCGCGCTCCCGTGAAATCCGGTCGGCAGCGCCACACCACCATGCCCCGGCACCGACCGCCGCACCGATATAACCGTGTCGGCGACTGTGTACACCGCCGCGTGAATAGATAAATAATGAAATAATATTCGTCCGTTACCGCCACTATCACGCACCTCCGTTCAATTATATTATACTTACGACCGGAAACGGGATTTCCGAAAATCCAAAACGGTTTTAATTTTTACACCTCGTAGAGGACCCTTTCATCATATACACAACTATGAATATAGCCCTGAGACATTAGGATATTAATGTATTAACGTCCGTTTTTTATTTTTAACGTTCCACGCGCACGTTGTTTTCCAAACTAAAATCGTATTTTCAACATGCCTGTTGTGTTTAAGGACATTTTGATATTTTCGTTTTTGTGCCACAATATTACCAAGTGATATGCTTTTAAAATAAGTTTTGAATGCTTCCTAATAAAGTGTTTCAAGTCCGAACTCTATAAATAATATTTTTATTTAGTTAAAGTTTTCTAAAATTATTTTCTACGATACTTAGAGGAGTTATTCGTTGGCTATTTTTGCAATGAGATCATTTTATACAACATACCACGTTAAAAATGAAAAATAAAACCGATATAATTTATTTTCGTTTTGTCGTTACAATTTTTAATATTACAACGCGAAAGTATATACATATATATATATATATATATATATACATTTTTCAAATTAAATTGTATATTATGTATGAATTAACCGTAAATCATATATGTACCTACCAGCTATAGTAAGCATATTACCATCGCCGAGGTTTAATATTATAAAATCAATTTGAAATACAATAGTTATTATATATAATAGTATCCGAATTAAAAATCGAGTTAATTTTAATCAAGGTATTTAACGCGTTATTTTGACATCCATTATAGTTCGTTTCTTTAACACGAGTTAGTATATCCTCGTTCGTTTTTTATCTTATTCGTCGCCAACACTACATTTCAATAATGCTTCCGAGGATTTTTTTGTTGCTTCATTAATAACCCATGTTTTGCAATCATATAAAGCGATGCACAAAAGTTTTTATCATTCCGTTTATTTTTCTCGAGACTGATATCGTTATTTTTCTTGACGAAATCCTTTTTGTTCTATTCACTATTTTATTTCGTCGCTATATTTCTTCCATCCACTGTTATTAAGCTACCTAAGTACTTACACTCGATTATTTGTGTTGAAAGTTGATTTACTAGATATATATTTGCGTTGATCCCAGGTTATCGGACATAAACCAAAATGTTCGTCTTACTTGACTTTATATACTTTGTGTATTCATAATACCCATTCGAACGTATACAAATCATAATGTGTATAAATATATATATATACACCGGATTATTATAGTCAAACCATTTGAAAATTTTACTAAATGTTTACAATTTTTTTTTAAAATAATTTGGATCAATTTTAGGTTAAATATAGTGTTTTAAATTTTTTTTTCAAAAATCATTATATCACACGTGTTAGTTATAAGGAGGTTAAGTGTTCCAAGTTTCAAAATATGAACAAAAGTAATACGTTTACATTTTAATTACGTACCTTTATTGGTGCTCAATTAATATTTTTATAACATACATTTTTAGTAATTGTCCGTTCACGCTTATGAGTCATTCGTTGGCCCTTCGTGATTTCGCGTATAAACATTTGTTCTATTTATATTTATCACAAGACAGTTTGTATGTCCAATCAGCCCTTGTTTTTGTTTTTCCATAATTTTGTTTTCTGTTGAAGTTTTACGTCTGTAAATTTTAAATTATTTAACTACGTAACGCGAATAATGAATTCGTCCAATTTATAAATTGAGGATGTCCACATCCTGTAATTTTGTTAAATTCCACAATCTGGATACCTAGTTTACGATAAGAACGGTTTCACTAAATGTATGTGAATGTATTTTCGATGATAAAGTAGAATAATAATTTTGTTTAATAATTATGTAACATTGACGTATATATATATATGGTACATTGCAATTTCTCTTTGCTGGACGCTGTGTATATATTATTAAAAAACGAACCGCGACAAACAGTAACGTGTGATAATATAAATAATTTAAAATCGTATCGTAATTGTATGGCTTTTATTTTTTATTGGCATACGCGGCGACGGTATATTATATACATACAATTTTTACGAACGTTTTAGAAATATTTCGAGATTCGTATACATATAAGCGCGATACGAATCACGTCTATTTTTACACGTCGAGACGAGTATAATATGTAAGATAATAGTTATTGTGAGTAACATAATTTTATCGAAATTTCGTATTTTCGATAAATATATTATTATATTGAATTTAAGTGAAAATGTCTAAAACAATTATTGTCAGGGAGTAATTTTTTCCTAAATTTTTTTTCCTCGGTTATTAAAAATAATATTAAGGGGATAAAATAAGATACTTAAATACACGAAGAATTTTAATAAATTGAAGTTTTATGGTGGGTATTGTTCGGTCGAAAAGAATATTACAGAGATGTATCATTCTTTTTAATTGTACAAGTCATTTTATACATTTCCTTCGTAGAGTAAAATATATTCTAAAATGATTATAAAATTTCGTAGGATATTTTTACTCTTGATCCTTTTAATCATTAGCCATTTTATACATTTTTCCTTGGATATTTTTACCTATAAAAGAATACATACAACAGCGTTATTCTATAATATTTGTACAATAGTTTGTAATAACTCAAATAACTAACGTAATTTCTTTGTCGTCGACTTACTCCAAGGTCTAACAAACATCATGTCTATGCAACTTCCATTCCAAGTAATAGATATTTGAAAATTTGTTTTTAATTTCAATCCGAACCTATCTTTTATGGTTGACTTTTTAATAATTTTAGAACGAAATTTTCACTTAGAAATATTGGAACGATCCAAAATTTTTTCGCCTATCTTTTTAAACATTTCGTACACATTGTCAAAAAGAACAATTTGAAATCGACTGTGTTACTATTTAAAGAAACGTAAAACATAATGATCAACGTCTTTGGTTCGTAATTTAAACGGCACATTTTCACTCCACATATTTTATTCGCCGTTTTATTCCTTTTAAACTTTAACAGAATTTTGTCATTTTCATTGGCATTTATTTACTTATTGCGATAATCTGATTGAGTTTATTCCAACGAAGTTTTGTTTGTTTAAGTTGACTGCGTTGTGTATGTGTGTGTATATATCGGTTCGTGTGGGTTATACCTAGACAAAAACAAAAATGTAACATCCGGACAAACTCGTATTAGGCCCGAAAAATATAATTGCAACACTGACGTGCAATCAGTCGGCGCCGTGGTTATCGGACGACGAGATTCCAGAAAATAAAATAACCGTTGCGTCGGCGATTAGTGACCACGTTTATTGTCGTGTATAATGTAGGTTACCTATGTGTCGGTAAAAACCAATTCTCGGTCGAGTCAAAACGACCAGTGGACGTCGTAAATCTATACAGTACCTACATACGTTTTCTTTGCTCCTTTGTCTACGAAAACGGTTCGCTAGGTGTAAAATCGTGTTACGCGGTCCCGTCACGCAATAACAAAACAAAAAATAAGTGTGAACCCGAAACGGCGGTATATCTTTTACATCGAAAAGATAAACTCGTGGAAAAGCACGTTCGTCGTCGCCGCCCGGTCAGGTAGAAAAACCAAAAACGTTTTCGGAACAAAAGGGTATGCGCGGAAAAATTGTCGTCGAATAAAATACGCCTGACAGCACAGGAAACCGCTCAGCGGGTTGCTCCGTGTCCGGTACGTTATTCAGACGTTTTTCGGTGAAGAACCCGCCGAACATAATATATTATATTATACGCGATATAATACTATATTATTATAGAAATCGTGAGCCGGCTCTAATATTCGCGATATAGCGCCCGTTATTATATATTGTACACTAGCAATAGCCGGAAAGAACGAGGTTTTATTGTATTTATCCGTATGTACCCGAAATAAATGTCGTAGTGACTGTAATTTTCGTTCTATTTAATTCAGTGGCGAAGCCAGGTGGACTGTGGGCAAACAATTCTTTCGAATAATAACGTAGTGTGTTCCGTCGAAAAATAGAATTATAATAAAACATCTACGAAAATATTCGTTAAACGTTTTTAACGTAAAAATGTCGAATAATTACAGTCACGATATGTTATTCAATTAAACATTGATTGGGTTTTTCAATTATTTAAAAGGTAATTTTAAACAAACGGACGTCTAAATGTTCATCGAAGCTCAATATTTAGCCATTCGAACATCTGATTGACGGTATTTGTTACAAAATATGATTAGACATTCATACATACATGTATGTATACATATAATTTTACGTAAATATAACGAAATAAACGACGAAATACGGGTTTACGATACAAAATAATCGTTTCATTCGGGTTCCGACATATTTCGGATTCGTCGACAATATTACTTGCAAAATAGAAATACGTTTTTACATAAGAATCCGCGCTCTACCGATAAGTAAAACGCCAGACTATTGTCGCTGTTTTATTCGATTAGATTTAACCCGTTAACGGTTCGTTTAGAAAATGTACGCAATACTCTAGTTCAATTTCTTCGTGCGCGAAATTAGTTTCGTAGCCGACACGTTCCGAAAAAATTGATCCGAGTCTCTGGGACCAATATGTGTCGTCGTTTCCGGACGACGCCGACCGCGACAAAATTCGTTAACACCACCGGTAAATAAATAATATAAACGACGACGACTTTCTTCGTCGTTCGCCGTATAAACGTCGGTGGCATAAAAATGGTGGCGCTTGGGGCCCGTACCAGATTTGCGTTCGAACCGTTTGTTGGCGCGTTGTAACCCGTACACGACAAGCCCTCCTCGGACGGTGACGCAACCGGGCGTGCGATAAACAGAGAGTGCGGTTGTATACACGAAAGCCTTATTAAGAAAAGGACTCCGGGGCGTCGATTTCTTCGTAGCCGCGCGTCGTTATTCGTGTACAATATTTACGGCGCGCGTACGTGACGTTTTCACCGCGCCACACGGCCCGGTCGGTGGGGCACCGGCACGACGTGGCACCGTGGCGTTCGGGTCCGCAGCGGCCAAGCCAGACAGGGTGACGCCGAACCGCGCGCCCCCACCTACCAATGACGGTCCGGCGGCGGCGGCGACACGACGACGACGACTCGTATTATATTATACGCGCGGAACGGTCCGGCACGTCGCCACTAACCCGCTCGCCCGGACGCCGGCCATTTCATACCGCCGCTCCCCTCATCGGCGCGTGTGTGTCCGTCGTTTGACTTTCCTTTGTCCTTTGGGTGTGTGTGTGTGTGTACGCGTATATGCGTGCGTGCGTGCGTACGTGTTGTGGCGCCGAGTGGCAGTGCGTGCGTATGCGCGTGCGACGTCGGTTAACGCGCGGGGGATCTCGACGAGGCGGTGGGGCGACGTCCGGGACAGCGCCTCGCTGTCTGCGCTTTCGAGACCCCCTCCACCCCAACCACACCTAACCAACATTAACGCGCGACCACTACCTGCCGATACGGGTCTCGTGGTACGCCACGACGACGTACCGCCCGTTCCCCCCCCCAAAAAAAAAAAAAA
>JAIPRN010003985.1:0-17752 GCA_025469175.1 Geopemphigus sp. TES_GeoC_2020 | reverse complement strand
ACTCGCCTTCTTTTTTTTTACGGCATCGGCAATACCCTCACTGGCCCGGAAAGCCTTGAAGGCAGTACTTCGGACCAGCGTAGATTCACCTAACATAATCTGTATTATTATAGAAAAGAAAACAGTCCACAAGCGACCGATTATTGGCAAACTTGGGAACTATTTTTATCTAAAAAATATCTTCGGCTACGTTTAAAAATTGTATCGACGCGTTGTTCAAAGCGACACGTTTTTTTAATTCGTCGAACTGTGACCGCGATTTCCTAGCAAAGGCGTATTTACTTGTAAGTTAAAAAAACATTCGGGCGGCGCTACAAAATGTACTGAATTCAACGAAAATGTTTGCGTAATAGTCGTCCATTACACGCTTTGTAATAAGTCGACCAATTTTTACGAATAATTTACGGAATATAAATATTATATTCGAACCTAAACTTAATAAAAATATCACTGGCCGATTATACCGTGAAAATACGTTCGTGTACTGAAATTGATTTCGTTTGTTTATCGTTAAATTTCTTTAATATTCTATTTTACGAAAAGTGATCCGTTTAACTTACGTAACGTATAACACGTCAAGCCATTGCGCGGTGCGATAATATTTAATAAATCGTATTTCGTGTATTACGCCACCCAAACGCGATTCTACATCCGGCGGAATTTATTATTGTTCCGTAAAAACGTCATTATTGTACACTTTATATACATACATATGGTACAATGAACACGGGGCGAATAGGAAAAGACTTTTTTTTAAATAACCTCGTCTTCGTTCGTTACGAGAATTTTTTTTTTTTTAAAAAGAAAACCGTGGTCACGAAAACGCGCGTCTCGATTAAAGTCAATAATCTATATTTACGGTTAACGCGTTTTATGGAGATCGCGAAAAACGATTTAATTAAAAACCATAAACAATTTTCGTGTTCAAAATATTTGATCATTTTGTGCTCTAACGCCAAGTTCTTTTATTATACGCGCGTATCGATTAATTATTATGCCTATCGTGGAAAACCTCGTAAACTAAACCCTTGTGTTCTTCTCTATGTACGTTACGATCGACAAAAATTAGTTCGATTTATTCCTTGAAACGATTCGGGCATCACAAACGTGCGATTCGTCATTTGTCTTCTACCGCGATGGTAACGTTACGTATAAATATTTATAATATACATTTGTAAAGCGAATGTTTCAGAACGACTTATGCCAATGTACTGTATTGATTATCGTTCAATCGCGAAAGCGTGTAATTGCGAAACGATAAATTAATATTAGTCATCTAAAAGTTCGGCCAAAATCAACGACACCGAAAATACGATTATACAAAATACGAATAGGTTTTGAAAAAGGTAATAACACGCGCTTTCGCGTTCAAAAGTGAATACAGCTCGTAAACATAAACTGTTTAAACGTAAAATACCGTACAACAATACATGATACCGTCACGCCGATATATAGAAGTAAAAAAAGATAGAAAAAATTGATTTTCGTGAAAAATCTTCGAAGGTGTATAACGAAATACGAATTGTCGAATTTAATTAAACCTCGTCTTCGTATTTCCACTCGCGGATATATTAAAATTCGCTAAAAAATTATTTCCCATATGAAAATACGTTACTATAAATATATATATATATAACATATACGTTACTACGGTACACTATATACCTAATATACAATATCGGTTAATTAATAATAATTAATTCTTCGTTTGTGTATACGCGCGATATGATTTACTTTTGCCTACGTAATGTACCCAACTAATATATTCTATATAATCTATAAATTCGCCTATTTCATAAATAGTAACGTGTCTATAGTTAGTTAAATTTCGGTGGATATTAAAAAAATTAATATTTCTCGTGTTACCTAGACGCAGTGTGTTATTTTTTCAAAGGACTTTGGTTAATAAAATAAAACGATCGTTAAGTAACAAATCATTAATAATTTCGGAGATAAACGCGTGAGTAAAGGAAACCGAACACACTACAACGTTATGTATCCTGAACACGTTTCTCGGTGGAGAACATCGAGTATTTGATAAGTGTTTTCGAAATTAAGCGATTATAAGTAGTTACTCGGTGTAATTGGAATTTCGTGTTACAACGAAATAGTCGAAATGACGCGTCGAATCGTTAAGATTATACGTTTTTTCTAAATTATATTTAGAAATTTACGTTAAAAACGTAAACAATTAAAATCATCTCGTACGAGTTGTACGCGATATCGATCATTTATTACACGCGGTATTCCCTTACATTCACGATACAATAATCCTATATTATCGAAATAAAACATTTACGACTTACGGTCAAAAATATAAATACCGTAAATTCGGTGACAAAGCGAGCTGAATTATTCAAGACAGACAGTCGCTAAGGATATTGTAGAAATAAAAGCGAAAAAACCATATTGTTCGTGGTATGTTTGGATCATTCGCCTTTAAACACTATTAATTTGTAGTCGTTGAATTTATTGTCCCGAAGACGAATTACGAAAAAACGAAAAACAAAAAAACGATAGAACGAAAATAATTTTACGGTTCACGGAGGACAAAAATATAGGACAGCGCGTCGGGTTATTAATATCGATTATATTTATATAACGAAATATGTAAGGAAAGAATTCGCGCGGCAAAATAAAAACGACGTTTTTACGCGGAACGCCATGTTCCCTTTCATCAGAGCAGGCAACAATATGAATAATAAATCGAAATGCGTGCATCGTTATTGGTCGTACTTAAGATTTTCAGACGTTCGGCAACTAGTTAGTTACGAACGAAATACACAACTTTTTTGAATCTACATATAATTTACGTACCATCGATTTGCAAAAAAAATGTATAAAATTTAATTTCGAACCAGCGCGGTAACTTTCGAAATAAGCTTTTTAAAAATACGTATTGAAAATGCCCCGGTGTATATGAATAAATTATTATAGAAATTAACTTCGTTTTATAGGTATTTAGTACAAAACTAACATACGTCATAAATATAAATGACGATACTCGAAAGTGACGCGATTTATTGGGTTTATGATGAAACGTTTTCGACGGAAAGTGAACAAAATCATTTCCCTTCGGCTACAAATCGAAAAATGTACGCACATTTTCTTTCGTAAAAAATTTAGCGCGTCATTCGCTCGTTAATATAAGAGCCTACGATTTGAGATTTCGGGTAACTTTATAATCTAGTACGCACATTCAGAAATTATATCCACTTAACACGATTAAATGTCATTGACACACGTGTGCCGCCTTCTCATCGATGGAAAACCCGAGCACGAAAATGGTAAATATATAACTAAAACATTATTATCGTCTAGTTGAAGTTAAATAATCGTCGGGCAATCGGATATTTTCAAAATACTCGAACATCGTGTTATTGTAACAAATAATCCATTAACTTACCACACTCGGATACGGCTTCGTCTTGAGCTTGAAGACAGTCCGGTATACCGTTACAGACTAAAGATATTGGTATGCAGTGAGTGTCGTCACAATGATAAATGCTTTGCGTCGAATTGGCTTGACACGAATCGGACTCCAAACATTGATTACCTGTCGTACCGAACCAATACATTAAACGCAAATTTTACAACGAAATCATAATTTCGAAACATATCGCGAACGAATTCGCCGCGTAACTCTACGGCGTGCAAATCGTAAATTACAGTCGGCAAAATGCGATTCAAAAGTCCACGTTTACCAACTACCCGACACCCGAAAATATTAAAAGCAAATTACGTTTTAACGGTCGACGTGTTGTTCGCGTGAAAACGAAACGTATTCGGAGCGTTGCGAATCCAAAGTACGCTAATGACCGAACGTGACTAAAACCAAAACCGTTCGAAATAAAAATAAAAGTTAATTTCGTCCCGATGCTATTATCTCGTAACGTGTTTTTTTAAACCGTCGTATAGCGATCGTTTTTATACATTCGATAACCGACTTGCGAGAAAATTATGTCAAATTTAAAAAATAACGCAAATAATATTCGGCTACAACTATTAAACGGAATAAATATGGACGCACGAACCGAGAACATAAAATGTATTTATGTGTGTAGTTAATAGCGAAAGCGCCATAAACGATGACGAAAAGTATTATAAACATCGAAAATATTTGTTCAATCAAAGGCGGTATAGTATTCGTTTATTTATGGCGAAAAATCGTTAAAATTATATTTCCATAAATATTGTTTTATTTTTAGTCTATTACAAATATTTATAACAAAGGTTCTTTTCGGTTTATTGGAAATCGTAACGATAAACGCTTCGTATTTTTGATTCGTCGTATGATTGTTGTAAGTGACAACGTTTTCGGTAGCGTAATGAGATTGACGAATTAAATGGATTAGAACGTCGTCGTGCAACTCCCGTGATTGTACGAATACGTTTCACGATTGCGTTTAAAATGTTTTGTCGAAAATAACAATCGACGTTAGGAATAAATCGGCACAACGTAAATAAGCGCCACAAATATATCTATTGGGCTTCGACGAATATTTTTTCATAAACTCCACGTAAAAAGTACACAATATTCACGCGAAAGAAATACAAATATTTTCGATACGATGCAAAATTCGATATTAACAAACCATAAATGTAAGTTAATCCATAAAAAAAATGTAATCCGTACATAAATCAAAATACACGCGGTAACGCGCTTGACAATTAAATAGGTGTCAAATCGATATTTTTTATATATATATATATATATATATATATATATATATATATATTGTGTAACCCTACGAGAAAACGATGATATAAATGAAGAAATTATAAAAATTATAAACGGGAATAGGTAATTATTACGAATTATAATATATTATAACGAAACTCCTAAAATAGAAATTATTTTCCTCGAGTCGACATTTTAAATAAGTATACGGTCGAGAAAAGGTTTTTAAAAAATATTACGCCATTATAGTTTCTAGTACCTATGTATTTTGTTCGAGGAAATTTAATGTCTACAATGTGTTATTATTCAAAATCGGCTATGAATATAAACGAAACGTAATACGAAACACGAAATCCCAAAAACATATTCCACGCGACTGGCTTTTTCGAAAATGTATTCATAATTTACCGAAAGAAAAACAATCGCCACAATCTTACGAACTCTGGTTAAAAAATATGTTTCGAAATCCCAAACAGCTATAACGTAACGAACAAAATATATTAATTAATCTATGATTTTACTGTTCCACGCGGTATATTATTATCCTGAGTATTTTTGATAGGTACTAGCAAAGTATTAAATAATTATTATAATTAATATAATGTATTCGATTTTCATTTGTTAAACCAAACTATACGTTCAATTTATTTTTGTTCGTCCACGTCGTTAGTTATTAAAATTCTAATTATTTCGATCTTTTCGCTAAATAATTTTCTTTTTTAATTAACGCGCTGTATACGCCATCTTAAACGAAATTACCCGTTTAAAAACATTAAGAAATTAATATCAATAGTAAAATGTTTAACTCTACTTAGGATTGCCTTCACTTTAATCACAATTTATATCGAATAATTTAAAATTGTTTAATCGTACTTTTTAGTCACGAAATGATGAATACATTAACGCTTAATGAAAATGAACTAATAATAGCTTCAACATATTTGTTACGGAATTCGACTTTTCTTCGAAAGATTTCCGCGAGTTAACAAAAGCATTATGTTATAAACTTGAAAGATTAATCGTTTAATGTAAGATATTAACTGCACTCCTGTTTATATATATATACCGTATAACTGTAAATACGTATAACTATAGTCCCATTAATCGCGTGTTTATTAAATGAAACAAGTTGAAAAAGTTTATACGTATACCTATAATAGCAATGTCTAAAAATTAAAACAAATTGTATACTTTTCGGTCCGAAAGTAAAATGGTGCATGGTGAAAAAGTTATTTTATTATGTTCACGGGCGTTTTAATTTCATCACTCCGATCCCGCTCGACTTTAAATTGCTAGTAACTACATTGAAAAGTATGTACAATTTTAAAATGTCAACGATGTATTCTTTATCAAATTTTTGAAAACGTGAAAAACACGTTGAACGTAATTTTAAATTCAAAATTATTCAACATCGAGCGTCTAATAACAAAAAAAAAATCGTATCACGTACGTGATGACTTTTTTAATATTCTAACCTTATTCCCGAAATCAATAAAAATGGTTCACGCGATGAAAATATATTCTCTATAACCTCAATTATTTCTTTCTTTATTTACTATTGCTTCAAATGTTAAACCTACAACATATTTATTACCCGTTCTCCGCAATAATGTAATATTGATTTTTGTGTTTAAAAATACGAAATATTTACGACGGCATTTAAATTTTATCAACTTATACAGCGTTGAAAAACCCGAAATTACGTTCAATTAACACAGACGTACTTAGAACACAAATAAATAGATAGAAAATAAACGATAAATGAAGGTAAATAATTAATCCTCGGCGAAGGCAATATTTTTGGTGCGTTATATTTTACAAAAATTGAAAAACACTATCATAATTACAAGTTCAAAATATGTATGTATATAGACTTTCGTCAGGTTCCCATTGTTTCTGATATAATATAGTGTTATATAAGTTTATGCAACCTGCAACACCATCAGATTATTTTGTAAAGAATCCGTTAAAAATTATAAATGTTAACACTCGAAAACTATCGCTAGCTATCAATTAATAGTGTCGATTTGAATAAAGTTCTATTCTCTTTAAAAAGTCAATAGGTATATTTCTTTTAGAAAACATACGAACGAACAGTACGAAAATATAGGGCGCTGGACGATCATTTAACTTCGTCCACGTTGACAGAAAACAGTAACGAATTATTTATTACATTCTCGAAACAAATTATAAATTATTCGACGACGATTTCGATAAAAACCCAATCTCCTATAGTAATTAATTGTTTTCAGTCGTACTTACGAAACAATTTTTTAATTAATTTCAACGCACGAACAAAAAAACAAACGATTCTATTTTAATGTCGGTTATGAAGTCACAAATATTGTAGCGAAACCGGTATATACATCTACGTATAAGAATGAACAATAAACACAACGAACCGTTTCCCCATAGGTTGCTCATAGTACACAACAACAACGTAAAAAACTAAAAACGTAAATTACGTATTATCGACGGAAATTCTTCGAATAATCCGATAATAAATCCGTAAATATTTCGACCGAAATTTCGATTATTAAGATTAACCAACAACTACCGTATACGTCAAAGGGCCTAATATTTTTGTTGTTCGACGATTTAGAATTATCCTAATTGCCTAACCTGTTGCTATTATCCGGAATTTATTACGTTCGTTTAATCCTTCACAGTATGTTCGAATAATTCGCGTCACCGGTATTTAAAACAAAATGTTCGTCGTCTCTGTTTCTACGAGTATAATAATAAAATAATTTTATGATTCGTGTATGAACCGATTTCTTGGCGATATTTCCTAACTCGAAATACCTTTAAAACTCGTATTCGAAGAAAACATAAAATACATTTTACTCGCGTTCGTCAATAATTCTATACTTTAAAACTTGGACTTTTTTTATTTCGAAAATTAATTTTAATATACTTGTTTCAAGTTTAAAACAACATTTACTCTATATTTTTATATGTTACGTAAAGTTACTGAGAAAACCCAGTAACAATATAAAACTGTATACAAATTATACAGAATGACTTATACCATGGCTTTCGAATGTATAAAAAACAAAATTGTAATTTGTAAATATTATTAGTTACGGCTTTTAAATCGTAAACACACTTAGCTATTTTATACCTACCTAAATTTGTATTTCAAGAACTTAATATATTTCAAATTTACATTAGTAAATCCAAATGTCACGAAATGGTTGTCCGTCTAGTTTATTATTTTGTAGTCGATCCCATTACTGACAACCGTAAACTTAAAGACTCCACCTTACCCAAACGCTAAACTACCTATTTGGCTAGCTTCGGGTGGCTTCGCTAGTACAACAATAAAAGCAACTACGATGCTAATGTACCGAAATCTAGTAAACTAAAATGAAAAAACCTCTCGCTCGATTGGACAACTTTTGTAGACTATCTATGGCAAACCCCTTGTTTATTCTCATGAGTCTCATAAACACAATCCTCAAGCACTACACGTAAGTGTTAGATCTAAAGAAAAAAGTATTTTTTTATGAAAAACTAAAAAATAAATAACGAACGACTTCTTACGCCTTTACAAAAGCCTTATTATATATTTATATTGAAGTAAATAAAGTACATGTTTCTTATTATATGAGCAATATATGTGTATAATATACTCACAAGTGTAGACAATTAGTCGTACTATAATCAAATCTCAAAGTATTCTAAATTCACAACCGTAAAAAAGAAGATAACCCAGTCGGTTCGAGGAGGTTATTCGTATATGTCTGTATATATTTAAGTAACGCTAAAATTTTTAATTTAAAAGAGTTGAAAAGTAATACTAACTATAAGCAACATTGATTTATTATAATAATACAATATTCTCGAATTTTAAAAAATATAAAAATGATAAAAATATCGTACTTTAAATATAATTCGAATATTTTATTAAATATTCGAAGTTTAAATACACAAACCATATAATTTATCATTGCTTCTTTAAAATCTGTCACTGGTAAAATTAATCGATCATTTTCATTACGAGTTATACGAGTTATCGTAAGATCAATTTTTTTCTACAATTATGTTTTCATTTTTTTGAACGGAAAGCGAAAATTTGTAAAACCATACCGCGTGTGTAGCATACAGAGACCAGATGTTAGAGAGATTGTGTAGCTTTTCGATTTAATGACAAACTACGCATTTTAGAAATTATTTCAAATTTGGCTGAAGTGAAAAAATATAAAGTAAAATATTCGAATAATATTTTACTACTACGACCAAAATGAATAATATTAGGTGCGCATTAATAAATAATAAGTATAAATCAATATTTTCGTTTATTCTGAAATAATATGTGCCGCATATTAATGCGTAACAAAGATTAATGATTTTGTTTGGACGGGACAAAAAAAAAATAAGTGAAATGGTCCTTATACAAAAAAAAACCTTAAAATAACCCTAGACACTAAAGAAAACGGTAGAATTTTACACATATATGGCGCCAAATCATTTATGCTACGTCCTTAATAAATGATCGAACATTTGTCCGAACTGCCAAAATGAAAATTTTATCACATCGCGGTATCACCATTGAAAATGCTCTCAGGTGCCCTACCATTCAAATCCATCTAACTGTCAACTTATGTATTATATTTCCTGTGATCTCAACAATACATAATACGCATCACACATGGCACGCGGCGATATTATTCAACCGGCTATAATAACATAAATAACCCTTGATATACATTTTGCGCGCAAAAAATTCCAAACTAATAACATACTATGACATCGCGTAAACAACGCCTAATCGTTTCCCGTGAATGGACCCGTGTTTTTTATCGTTATTATTAATATTACTATCGTTATTATTTTTGTTGCCATTGTTGTTTATGTATGTCGTTAAAAAAAATTACGAGATTACGCTACGTTATTTGAAATTTTAAAAAGTATTTTTATATTTACGCTCGACTTTATTTCGTATATATGACCCCCACCCCGTGAAATGTTTATCTATAATTTACTCACTACGATTCAATAAAACCCTATAGTCAATTATAATAACTCGCTTTATTTTATTAAAATTATTTCGAAAACCTCTCCGAAATGTTGGTACGTACGACTTTACACGAAAGACACGTATCAAAAGTTACAAATCTACCGAGCTTTATATATATATATACTAATATAACGCGTAGTGTATTATTATTTTGATTTATTATACTTCTGTCGTCTACACAGTACATAGACTTACGTTATTATTAAATAATAATTGTTTTCGTATTAAACAAAATGTTATAAAAATTTCCTCAGTCATAAATTAAAAATAAACAATAATATCAAAAATAATGTAATTAATAATGTAATTAATAACAAACTTACATGAAGCGGATGGTAGCGTAATATTTTTTTTCGTCACCGTATCCCCACAACCATTGTCAATCTTAATCAACAAAAGCGACGTTAGCAAAGATAATACGAAGTACAACATCGCTTGTTCTTTTTTACTTCAATGTAAAAGCGTATATTTTCTAAAACAGAGCCAAAAACACATATAACAGTTACCAACAAATTAAAACCGGGGTTTCTTTTTTGCGTACGAGTTGTTGTTATGGTATAAAACGATTTTATTCAATTTTAATCCAGTACTCAACATAAACTTAACTTGTTATAAATGAAACTTCGATTATATTATATAATAATTAAATAAAGGATTACGCGATTTAATTTAATATTATTATTATTATTATTATCTCGAATAAAAATGATTAATAAAATAACTCGACAACGTGTAATCGTTGTAAGCAAATTATTTTACTTCGTAAAATTAAATATAACGACAATATTAATATTATAAACGAGGTTTTTTTTATTACGACTTCGTTAATTATTTTATAACATTGAGCCAATCCCCAGTAATTCTTATAACCTTTCGAATTCAGTTACACATTTATACTATTAAACCCATAACAGTCATTAATATATATAACATACATTGTATGAAATAAACTTACCTAGTAATATATCGTATACAATATAAAGACATTTAATAATTAATTTTGTAATAAAATGTCTACAAAATATTAAAACTAAATTCTTTAAATTTTTTAAAAGTTAATTTAATGACTTTTAATTAATGTTACGTGACCAAAGAAACTTTTGTACTTATTAATTATATGGAAGTTCTAAGAAAATATATTTTAATAAAGATATTAAGTCATAATAAGAAATTGTTTAAGAAGAATTAAGGTGCACACACAAAAAAACTAAATAGTGTAACAGCCGAGCCAACTCGCAGTTTGGTAATTTATTACAATTCGTTGTAACTTATAGCCACGCTGCCCACGCCTACTAATTATATACCAACTACGGACAAAAATTATAGAAAATAATCAATAAGAACAAATGTTTATAATAAAATCGTTTGATGTAAAAAAAACGACACTAGAGTCATATTTAAAAGAAACAAACGTCCTACAGAATAGTTGAGAACTTCAACTGTGCGTTAGCAAAGCTACTTTTCTATGGCACGAATACTTTTTAAAATTATTAAAAATAAACGTAAAATCTACCGTCAATAAAATTAATTAGTATATATTACGATACATTTTTTTCTAAACGAAATTTAAAATTTAGCATCTACACGTACCTGCCAGCACGAACAGACGCGTCTCCAATAGGTTTAAGCCGAATAAGGTATTCTCAAAATACAACCGATAAAGTTGACTAGAAAGGTTTAAATGAATAAAAAAAACCTACTTCGGCACGCTACATGGCTACGATTATAATCAATATTATAAACATAACTCCTCGGCGTAGTCCGAGAACCGTAATATACGATAATAAAAGTCAATAGAGATAGATATATTAGTATATTGCAGAAACGTAAAAGCGCAACGTGCATTCAATTATTGTGTTATTTTTATTAGTTCGAACAAAAAAATAAATGGGTCTTTTCCACACTTTTCTACTTAATAAAAACACCTAACCGCTAATAGAGTAGTTTTGAAAAGTACGCTATTATTTACCCTTCTAATTTACAAATATACACACTTGTCTAATTATTATAATTATTTCGTTACAGTCAAGCAAACTGCAATTAATAAAATCTAATCAATTAAAATTGTTAATAAACAATATTATATATATATACCAGCAAGTTGGAATTTATACCACTAGTATAGTTCATTTATCGCCATAGATTCTCCAAAGTAATAAATCCGTAATTTCTTTATTCTACCATAAATAGTTCATTGATACGAAAAGTAATTTAGAAATAAAATAATAGACAAATTCTAAACTGTGTCGTTTCGTTAAATTAATTACAATCAGAAATTACGTTAAAAGATTTAAAATAAATACCGTAATAAATAATAATACCTAATATCTAACTTAACATCATAATTATTATAAACGTACTATAATCGTTACAGGTTGAAATACAAAGAGGAAAGAAATATAATTTTATAACGCAATATAAAATTTTAATTTATTCTCATTGTTGACATATAATATTTTAAATATTTCGTCGTTAATAATTATTAAATAATTTATTATAAGGTGACTATACAATAATATATGTGTATGCGATAGAAATTCGGCGTATCTAAATAAACTAATAATCGTAAATAGTTTTCAATTATATATTAAATTATTATAAGTTAGTAAAAAGTTAGCCCATAACACTGGACAAAAGTAATTTTAAATTATAGTGGCCGTTGACTAGGCAAAGAAATTAAAATTAGAGAGTTTTAATCTATTACTGTCCATTCTTCCTTTTTTAGCCATTATTAATAAACACGTTCGTGCGAATAAAATAGCACCCTGTCGTTAATTACAATGAAATTCTACTTGGAAATAACCAATTAACCAGAACATGCAACATTCGTTAAATCTCTATCGACCAATACCGTATAAATCCCCACAGAATTTCTAACGTAAAGAATTTAAAAATAATAACACGATTAAATATACACTCGCAAGAACAAAAAATTGTATGATTTCGGGTGCAATTGTACTTTTATTATTACAGGTCTACTACTACAATAAATAATTCGGCTAAAATAATGAAAAACAAATGTTGGTATTCGATTATTCCTAACCATAGTCGACACAAATCTATAATATGTTATAATATAAACAAGTAGACGAAGTAGGTTAAATGAATGCACATAAATATTTACATTAGTTAGAATATAAAATATTCATATAAATTCGAAATATCTACAGAAATTGTTTTAATTATTTTGTAAAATAAATATTTATTCTAAAACCTTTTAATTTTTACTATTAAATTCTCTGAACGATATATTATTATAACTATTTAAATATAGTATTTACTATCTATACCATTACGCTATACATATATAATATTAACGTTACTTCACAGAATTTTAAAATAAACCCATAACCTAAACTTAGGTATAACTAAGGACTTCGAATAGTTTTTCTAACCCTAAATTTTTTTTACGAATATCATATTGTATAATAAAAGTCATATTCTACTACCCCGAAAATGATCAATAACCTTATATAATGAAAATGTTCCTACAGCGATAAACGCGAATGTTTAATACCGAAATTTTATCTCATAATTTATAAATATGATAAATGCCCATAAATATCGTATACTTATTTATTTACTGTATATAATTGATACACTAAAAAACTTAATTTAAGTTGGCCAATTTTTTAAAGCACCACGAGCTTATTTTTTAAGTCTCGGATTTTAAGAAAAATACCAGTCCAAACTTTATCCCTTTCAACGGAATTAATTTTAAAAAATGTTCATTTCCGAAAGTTTCACCTACTTAAATTTATTAATTTAAAACAATAATCGGTCACTATATTTTTAATTTCGAGTTATCTAAAGAAATATCAATATTATATATTTAACGACATATTATCTAAAATACAAATAATCCGACATTTTCCCATTAATATTTATGTAAAAAAATAATAGAAATAAAACTGAAATATAGGCCCATATGACCATAATAATCTGAAAATAATTTTTAAAACAAAATTTTTTTCAAATTATTATGGTTTTAGATCAAATAAACAACGAAAATCGTCTTATAAACTAGCATAAATGAAAATTTTCAACACTCATAAGTTATAAGCTAAATAAACTATATTTTTTGCACACAACTTATGACAGTAATGATTAAAAACATAAATGTCAAAAATATAATATTTGGTACTTACGTCACTTAATCGTTTATTTCTATAAAAGTGTTATGCGAACGTATTTGAGTGTTGTCTTTTATAAAAACATTTTTTATGAAAAAATTCCGTTGTATTGATTCAGTTTAATATAATAGCTTTTTAAAAAGGTATTACTTTATCAACAGGTAATGTTTATATTGTATTTGAAACATGTCAATATAAAAATATTATACCATTATAATGATATTTGTATAAAAAATACTTCAATTTAGTTGTTCCAAAATATATTGCTAATATTCTAAACAGTTTTTCGGTGATTTTTTTTTTTATAATTTCAATATTTTTAGTAAAATTTAGTTTATTTTATTAATAAAGTTAAATTATAGTAGAACTTAAAACTTTTTTCAATGTATACATTATTAGTTTCTTTCGTTGGTAAATATTTTAAAAGACGAAATGATTTTGAAAGTTTTATAATTTACGTAAAAAATAAATAAAAAAAAGTATAATTGTACAACTTGTTTACGCGTTTAACTAATAAAATAGTCGCGTTACGTTTAAAAAATCGATTACCTGGATTTATCCGCGCAAAAAAGCATGTTTTTAAAAGAACGACTATTTATAATACTAAGATTTATTTTACTACGTTAAATTTTAATATTTTTCGAAATTTCCGATAATATTTTTAAAATAACCGATTGACTATACAATATAAAATATAAAGTAACTATAATATTTAAAATAAAAAATTTGAAATTAAAATACTTAACGTTAAACTTACGACTTACCTCATCAAAGGATTCACACGAAGTACGCACGTTATACTCTAGACAAAATTCACTGAGCGCCCGTCGCACAGCAACAACGGTCAGACCCAAAACGCTATGTGCAATAGAGATGCTGTTCCGTAGCGTCGGCGCCAAAAACAATATTTTCCTATGAAACCACGCACAACCGTTTTAATTATTTACTACCGCGTAAAACGCGTAATAATTATAAAAAAAAAACGTATAGCGTATTAACGTGGGGTCATTTCGATCATTTTTGTTGTACATTTTATTTTAAATTATTTTAATTAAAATTAAACGAAATAAAATATCGAATAAGTAATATTGGGTAGTTTCAAAAACACAAAGTTTAGACGACACACAAACATAGCGCATCTTCTTTCACTTTACTCGCCTCACACGGTTCGTGCCGGTATTACGCTATTATTTAACTAGGAAAATACACAATCGTGTGTAATTACGTTCGAAAAATAGTTCCGAGTTTATTAAAAGTTTCGAATTTGTCTAAGCGCCCGCGACTAAATATTTCAAAACTAATATAACAAAACGGATAGGTTTTATTTTTTTTACATCTACTTTAGTTATTTCTTAATGTAACATTGATAAAATAGTAATCCTATAAACAAGTCCTCCTAGCGTAACTCGATTTACTACACTACACTATATATCTATAATATATTGTCAAATTTTAAGTGCTCGTAAAAACTCGACATTTTTACCGATTATTTGCTTTAGTATTTTATAGACGTGATATTATTTCGACAAAAATTTGGTCATTTTCAGCTTCTACGCTATACATATATTAAACTACGCGTTAGCGTTTTCCGAGGGCGATAATTCGACAGCTCATCGTTGTTTTCAAATAGTATAACGAAAGCAAGTCCTCAATTCGGTCTTGTTATTATTCGAATTTGTTTACTATCGAGGTTTTATACGTCACCATTTTACAAATAATTGCGTTTACTTTACACGTGTCGTTATGAACAAAACCTAATAGGACGTAAGAATTATGATTATCATAGACGTTCGTTACGTACGTACTGTAAATTTACGCCACTTTAATTTGCAAAAAACAAAAAACGTATTACCCAATATTAGTATAGCGTCCTATTATTCGTAGTCACCACGGAAATAATATAAACATTCGCGAGTCTTCCATCATCCACCCGTCCGAAATATATTTGTTTCCAATTTCACCACTAATGCCACTCTAATAAATAACGGTTAAATATTTTTACTTCTGTGGTGTATAACGTTTATTAAATGACTTCGGCGCCACTATTTATTAAATATTTTTGGTTGTTACGGACTGTTATACGCGGTTTTTTTGTGTTTATTTAAAACACGCTTGGGAATCGTTTAATTTTAATAGCCCCTTTAGCGGTAAAATAATCCGCAATTCGTACAGTTACGAATACATTAAATATTATAAATATAAACTAAAAACTATTTTTAACACAAAAATACAATTTCAAAATTACGCCGGTACCTGCGTATTAACACGCGATTTATTAGTCCACGAAATAGGTACATTATAGATTCAAAGCGGTAGATAGAAAGCCGTGTGTACTCACTTTGTTCCATTTAATGAATTTACGGAGTAAAATGCTTCAACAATTTCGTACAGCACTTCCACCGAATTACACATGGACATTAAAGGTATTATAAAATCGTACGGTAAAACACCGTACGGTCGTGAAATTTCGGGTAAATGTATGATAATATTGTCGACAACTTTTTGAAAGTTATACATATAGCGATATAATAAAAAAACAAACATTTTCCAATATAACCGAAGTCGTTAAATGAAAACGTCTAGAAAAATTTTTACGACGACTAATCCCCAACGAAATAGACGATTTGAGGTTTTCGAGGTCCTATAAAAATTTCGTTTTTATTTATACGAAATACGTCGAAGTTTACAAGAACGGAACTTTTTTTAATTAAACTCCGAAAAATATTGTCCATTCTGAATACGTTAAAATAATTCACATTTTTATTCAATACGCCATGCATTCGTCATAATTCCGAATATTGTTTAAAACGTAATTTTGTTATTGATCACAAAGTATAGGAAAAATATCGCGCTACGATTATTTGAAGAAAATTAGGGAAAATCGAGTTTAAATTTCGACGGTGTTTTCATTTTCGATTTTCGTAATTAACTATCGCTTATAATATAATAATATATTCTTTCACGCTTTTTGATAAGATTGAAAGCACGAGATGAATCGCGAAAACTTCCCCCGTGTAAAAAATATTCGGGAAACCGGAAAACATTCGACGTATTCCCGTATAAATTCCTACATAAATAAAATTTTATCGAAAAATATTTTACGGTATCAATTATTACTTAAACAATACCGACAAGTATATAATATGATCATTGAACCGCGAATTTTAAATAGATACTATAGAACATTGAACGACGCGCGATTAATTATTCGACCGAAAATATCGATATTTTCAACATGTTAATAATACTGAAAAGTTTTTCTTAACCTAAACGAAATCACATTAAAACATAATTGTTTGACGCCGTTTATCGGGCGCGTGTACGTTTTATGTGTAATCTGACGTTTTGTTTATGATGGCGTTGAGGTTGACTTGAACCTGGACTGCATAAAACATACACGATATAATACGATAAAATTATAATACTACTGGACCAAAAATTACCCGCAATAGCTCAAAACCAATGTAAATTGAATAATTAATAATTTAGATATAATCAGTAGAGAAAGTACAAATATGTACTTGAAACGTCGTTACTCATTAAGTGGTCGATACCCGGAAATTACTCGTTACTCCTTACGAAATATTTAGAATTTGAATTACGTTGACGTTTATTTATTATACGACGTCGTTGTATTAATATTTATTCCGATCGAATTTGTTGTTGTAGATATTTCGAACAAATTTGGAATAATTTAATACGCGTCGTATAAATGTTCGCGTTAGTATGCGCACCACGTGCAGCGTGATAAAATTAAACAACGAAATTTTAAGTTTGAAACGTAAATACACCGAATGAATATTTATATGTATATATATGCGTGCGTGCGTGTGTGTGTGTGTGTGTGTGTGTGTGTGTGTGTGTGTGTGTGTGTGTGTGTGTGTGTGTGTGTGTGTGTGTGTGTGTGTGTGTGTG
>JAIPRN010003984.1:0-17753 GCA_025469175.1 Geopemphigus sp. TES_GeoC_2020 | reverse complement strand
TTTAAGAAGTGGTAGTTCTTAAGGATTATTATTGTGAATTAGATTCGATGTACGGGAGGCGGGGTAAAACAACGTGGGGATAGCTCGCGTTGCCCGTCTACCCTTAAGGATGATCGTTATTGTAAAAAACTTTTGTAATTTTAACTTTTTCGATAAATGATGGCGACTCACTGGTCCGAAGTACTGCCTTCAGGCTTTCCGGGCCAGGGAGGGTATTGCCGATACCGTGAAAAAAAAAAAGGGGGTATAGATGACCAAATGTATACGTATGTTTTTCGATTTTATTGCGGGAACACAATGTGCGTTTATATACGATTACGCGAATTAGAATAATCTCCGAAAAAAAAGCTAATTTTAAACGATTTAAGAAATACCTATTTAACGAAAAACAAAACACTTTCCCTTGGTTTTTAAAATGTCTCCGTCTCTTGTACACACGACATATCATCGTCGCCCCATTAATCGATCGCCGCCACGTTGTCACTTAATGGTCCGGGTAAAAATCCGACACTGAGGACCGTTGAATTAGGTTAAAACTTCGGCACCGGTTAAAAATCGGAAATCCAACACCGGCGACAATAAGTGGCACCGGTAACCGATACCCGGCATCAAGATCGACACAGGTCCGATGTACCAGAATACAAACGTTTACCCTACCCGTTAGTATCGAGAAAATTTTACGCTACAATATTCGTTCGCGTTATTTAATTATCGATAACCACTTATCAATATGTGTATAACAACAAATATTTTTTACCCTATACATTTTTTACAATCCAAATATCCAATATTTAACTTAAAAGCCATCCATCACGCGGTAATCGACCGATTACACAACACAAATCCTGCCAACATCGACACGCGATCGTCGTTTGATCCGTCGCCGTCGTTGTCCCGTTCGTTAAATAACGTGTAATATATACCAACAACGGTATCGAGGTTAATATGAGCCCTCGCATATACATTTTTACCCTATTCGCGTGCATAGAGTTATCTTATTCGTGTTCAAAATAGTCGATTTCTTACGCGGACGCGGTAATGCGGTATGTTTCAGGTGTTCCCGATGTGTGCCGGACTGATGGAATATTGAAACCGAATAGTTTGACGAAGAGACGTGACTTATGGCCATTAGCTGTTATTTACGTCGTACGACTCCGGTCCGCTTATTAGGTGCGCTCATTTGATTTCGATTTTTAATAATAAACGATTACGACGCGGCCAATAAAACTTTAAAACGTGAAATATTCGAAAAGCAAATGTAAACTTTGTTTACTCGTTATCGAATAGCTTACAAGTACGCGTTGAATAATTTGTGACTGAATAGTTTAAAGCGTAACGCAGTGCCCGTCACTAATTGTCGCCTTTAAAATAACGTTGGGCCGATCGAAGAATTTTAATATTATGCTCCAAACACGACGAGGATATGCGAGATGATTAACCTGTTACGTCGCGAGTTTTTATTTTTAAGAACAAAACTTATTTTACCGCTGTTTCGCAACGAGCGTAACTTTTAAACAATTTCAAAGTTATTGGGCGTAAAATGTCCTCTCTCTCTCTCTCTCTCTCTAGAGGACGACATGACTTAAACCCGAATAATAACAAAATACGTTTTAATTCGTCTATTAACCATTGTTCGTTACGAATGTTTTATTTAGAAAACGTTTCGATTGTCCAAAAATAATCATAAGGAAATAAAGGTGAACGGTTTTCAATAAATCGTGAAAAATTGCCTATGTACGAGTATATAGCGCGTATTTAATTAGTCTCGTAATATACCTCGTAATTGAATAGTTTCGGACAATCGGCACGAATCGTAATTCTACGTACTCGGGGATATTTGTTCGCGAGTTGAAAAGCGCTATGCGTTTTAGATAAGACGCTGCGCGAGCCTTTTTGGAAACACGCGATTATCGATAATTACGAGCGCGGAACGACAATTGACAAAACAGCTGAGAAACGTTTCCTCGTATTCCGTACTACGGTTGCGGCGTCCTCTACGAAGTAAACGTCGAACGCGATTAATAATCTCGCGTGATCGAACAACGTTAATTAGTTGTTTTGGTGCAATTAGAGGAAACGTTCGTCGATTATACTCGGAAACGAAATAAAATACGAAACCGTGCCGCGTAAAAATAACGTTGTTGTTCGTTGACGCACCGGAATGACCGTCAAGTGGCGTGTTCAAAACTTAATTTAAAAGCCTATTTATAGATGCCGCCGTCGGTCAAACATGAATTGTACCGTATTTTAAGGATGTCGGGCCGAGCAGCGACGATATTATGTTCGATCGTCGAAATTGTTCGTAAATCTTAAGGAATTCCAGCGTCATCCGTAACAGTAGAAGTCGTGGAGACGGAATAAGTTATAAGTACGCCTAAATAATTTTTCGTCGGGAATATCTCGTCGAATGAAGAACCTACACTACCGAATACCATCTTGTTTTTTTTTAAACACGTTATCGTCAATACCCTCACTGGCCCGGAATGTCTGAAAGCGATACTTCGGACCAACCGAATACCATCTACGCGTATTATTATAGTATCCGCGAGACAACTAACGAGTTTACACATTAGATTCGCGTGACCGCGTTATTATGTTCGCCCTTGAATATAATAAATACTTCTAAATCTAAATACGTGATATATCTATACTCACGACTTACGGAATAAATATACTTATCGTATTTACGCGCGTTTACATATATATATAACTAATTTGTATAACGTTGTACGTAATATGGGAACAAAAACGCTTCGTCTAATTCCGGGTAAAAAATAGCCGAGCATAAAAAACTTACTTTATTATTTACCGGGTCTTTAGAAAGCACCGCAGAGTTATGGTATCACGACGAATAAAAGCTAAGTAAATTTTCCTTCTTTTCTTTGGTCCGCTTATATTTCACCTAATAATAAATCGTACGTGCCCGTGCCAATAGTTTTGACTTGTAACGAATTCCTAATTTCTTCGTGTATTACATTATGCGTGCCGTATAAATGACCGTTCCTAACTTACGATAAAATAATATTACGCGCGCCGACCGTAGTATATTTATCGATTCTCCTTGACGAATCCGTGACATTGATTGTTATTCGTTAATCGTTTCGCTTGTGAAGGACGTTCGTTTTGTTATTTCCATTGTCGTCAAACGTTCGATTCGACAAACGCCAAAGTAAACCGACTAACGTTATATTATACGTCACTACTGTTAGCCGTATTAAAGTCGCAGTTTTACCCGACGACGGTGGGTAGATACGACGCGCCACATACGTACGTACAAGCGAATCCGCGCTTTTCCGACCACATTTCTTCTTACACTCCCGTTCCTCCTTCCCACCCACACCTATGTCGTGTAGGTCGGTTCGGTGTAAATTACCGTTTACCTATTACTCACGCCCGTGTGTATCTTGCACCAAACTACACGTTTTCGCGTTTCGATTTGTCGGCGAGTAATCGGGGACGAACCACGCGTTGATACATAAAATATCAATGGCGTTGAAATCTATTGTAGTCGACATCTCTCCAAAGTGGACCGACGCCGCCGTCGTTTACAATAAATTACGGTACAAACGTAACATTACGCTCTGTGCGGGAAACGTTCGTGTCGACGCGCCCATGTTGTGAGTACTTGTTTCGATAATCCGGGAGGAAATTTGACGATACAATTATCGACCTTTCGAGCGCCAAACCTCTACAAACGAATCTCTGGAATCCGGATAATGGCTACATATGTATTATGGATAGGTGTACGCGTCGAGTTGTGGATAAATTTGCAAAATCCGTCGTCCTATTGAGTAACACAAATTGTTTATTATTTATAAAATATCGACAAATATTGACGTTTCAACACACCCAAAATTGTTTTTTTTATTTTAGATATTTTTTTTTGGGTCCGGTGTTTTTTTTTGTATTTTTTAGCTTTTTTCTTTTTTTCTCTTATTTTTTTTTCTCTTTTTTCTGATTTTTCATTTTTTTTTTTTTATTTGTTGTTTTCTCGTTTTTATCACGTTATATATTAGCATCATAATAACAGTCGAAACGTAATGAATATTTTCTAGATTTCTCGACGAATAAATAATTAATTAAATAAAAATATTAACGTATTTGTGTAATCGAAAACGTTTCAAATGTTACGATAGTTTTATCACAATTCGTGTTAATTTAACGCGTGCTAAACTAGTGTAGTCCATTTCTTGCTCGAAGAACAATTTTACCAAAACTGACGCCATTGTGAAATAACATAATTATAATGTACGATAATAATATAATATTATAATAATTATAATATTTGTAATAGCGACACACATAAATAAATTAATTCTATTTCGATCGATTGTCTTTCGTCAATACGGACCGGATATGTTAGCGCAACGCGTAACCGACCACCAAGTCGCGCGCCACTGTTTTTGGATTTCCGACGTGACGTCGCCGACGGTTTTATCGAACCCGCGGCCGTGACGGTGTTTCACTATAGTTTCCTACCCCGCCGCGTCGGTAAGCTCGTGTATAAAAGACACACACACACACACACATATATATATCGTATATCTGTGCAATGCCAGATCTAAAAACAACCATTCTTGTTTTTCAGTAAAGTTGGTAATACAGCGTATAAAATTATTTAAAACGGACTTTTCAATACTATAAACAAGAGCGTACTTAATTCAATAACAAAATACGAAACTAATTATTTTAATTTATATATTATATTGCCCAATCTGATTTTGATTTTATCGACTATATTCATAATTAACTACTTAGAAGTTCGGAGATCTGTTCCTTTTAGAAATGAGCTTACACAACAATATGTCGTATTAAATATACGTAATAAATACAATGTATACAACCAATGACGTATTTTACGGGGGAGTGGGGAAGGGGTTAAAACTCCTCAGGACCAAACAAAGGTCTTTTTAAAACATTATTGCTCTTTAAACAATCTATATTGATATGTCCTATGCCACTGTCGACAATCCATACGTAATGGACAAAAAAAAATTACTCTTGTAATTTATTACTATTTGATTCATAGGAGTCTATTTCGTGTAATTTATTACTATATATATAATCGTTTATAGTAACAATGGAATTTCTATATTTTATTTTAAATCACCCCCCCTAAAAAAAGAGAAATTGAAAGTTCGTCCCACTGTATACAATATGCACACGTGTTTTCTCTCTCTCTCTTTCGCTCTCTCTTTCGCTCTCTCTTTCTATATGTATTATTGCTTTCAATTTTAGTTTCTATTGTACGTTATTACGTAAGAAGCGCTTATATATTATTCTTTATATTAAGCTTTCGTTGATTGTAACGTGCATTCCAGAGCGACACTCGACACGAAATATATCTTAAAAAAAGTTAAATATAATGAAGAGACCATAGTACGCTTCGTCTTTTTGGTGTTACTTACGTTACAATTTATCTCCACGTAATATAACAATAATTATAAATAAATCGCGCGGTAAATCGAACGGCGATACACGCAAGACGCACAAGTTTACGCGTTGTAACGATGGCAGCGAATTATTGTAAACGTTCTGGAAATAAATGACAAATACGAACTTGTTGGACCGGGGTTTTTAAACTCCGTGTCTCGTAATAAACATTTTCGAACGTTAAAAACTCGCGTGCGTGAAGAACCGTCTAAATCTGATCGTGGCGTGTACGTTATTGGACGTGCCGGTGCGCCACGTACAATGATAGTGAAACCGATTACGAAGCGTCGAAAACAATAATATACCGTATAATTACGTCTTTATACGCTCGTTTTTCGACACGTGGTTCGGGTTACTAATACGACGGGGTACCAATGTCGATGATACATTACGTTACTACAGCATTATTATTATTTATTATTATCCGACAAAGTAAAATTGTACAAACAATAATAGTAACGGCGGTTTATGGAATTTTTACTTAGGTACTTATGACGCCAATTTCGTATAAATTGAAAATACCCTCGTGCGTTTTCGTAGCTGTTGAAATATTTTTACCGGATCCCGGCATCGTGCAAATATTTAATCATCTACGTGTGGATAACGTGGTGTATACGTCGTGACCGTGAAAATTAGAACTGTTCGCGGACAAAACGAAAATTAAATTAAATCGTGGCGAGTCGCGGGCTCTGTGTACGTCAGTTCATGTGGGAAAAGTAATGGAGAGACACACCCCCCCTCTTGGATGGAAATTTTAGGATTTTATTATTGTTTTGTATTTGACGAATCGTTGCATTCGATAAAAGATTTTAAGTGACGTCGGTATAGGTTATTATAATTAACGAATAAGGCAAATGTTGTTGAAATTATTGGTACGCCTAAGCTCGTATTGCGTTTCGAACTTTTGTTAAGTACGAAAATTGATAATTATACGCAAACAGTCGACCGTTTTACCAGGAGAAAAGTGGGAGGAGGGTTGCTATTTTTGGGTTGTTTTTTTTAATTACGCTTAAGTACACTACTGGGATAACCACAAAGCGTTTCCATGCTACGTTACGGGTGTATCAAGATTATAATATACCCGATCACTGTTTCCACACGAACGAAATAAAACGCGCCACCGTAAAGTCAACACATTCGTCGTCTCACTCAGGATCGAACGAAACAACGAACGTCTTTCAAACAGATTCCATACGGTATCATAGCTTTTCGAAATATCGTTTAAAACGAAAACATCGCCTATACACTATTACGCGCGGTATGATAACGGTAGCGTGATCGGGAGACGCTTGGTTATAGCTAAGTACGACAATGGACGTCGTTTTAGTTTCTAAATTATTATATTATATTAGACGCTACGAAAATGATTTGAATTCCGCGAGGCCACAAGTGTTATCGTCTACAATATTACTACGTAATGTTTGTAAAATTCGACCATAACGTACACGAATAACGCAGCAATTGTTGAACGGTGTGTGTTATAGCCTGTACAAATATTTAATCACTGTGTGTGTATATGTGTGTTGACAATATTAAATGTATAATAATTATTATACGTACCTATTTATACTTACGATTAGAACGCGAGTATTATATTAACATATCGTTAATGTATATAATTCGTTTTAATTAAAAGTAATACGTATGCACGTATGCGTAAATTTGCGTACTATATATTATGTACTATAATAGGAAAACGATTATATTAAAGTATATTACTTAATTACCTAATTACTTATTAGTAATTTATATAGATAGGTACTTTAATAAATATTGGGTTATTCGTTTAATATCTAACTTTCGAAATGTATATGTAATCAATTTGCGAATTGTCGAAAAAATCTTGATTAAAAAATAAATTACGTAACGTATCGATCGTAATTATTTTGCATTTTCCGGTATCTCGAACGTTTAAACGTATAAAGCGTATACACAAATTTAATGTCATCCGTTCGTGTTTTACTACAGAGTACAACTTACAACTATGTATATATATATAGTTTGGGCACGAAGGTTTTAAACAAAATGTTTAATGACAAACGAGAACTGTGCGACATTGGCCATTGTTTTTGTACAAACACGAAACCAGTTATTTGTACGGGCACGGGAGCATTCGTCGTACAGTGTTGAACCACCGTCGTATAAAATGTATATTGGACAAAATAACCGAACCTTACGCGACGTTACGAGTCGGTTGACTATTTGAACTCGAAACGAAATCCTACGGACAAACCGCCATTTTTTCGGAACGTTGACGATCATTTCGAATAACTTTGCGGTCCGTGAGTTATTTTCTTATTGTCCTCCTCCCTGGCTAGTCACCGTCGTATTTTTTCTATATCTAACAAAACAAGATCTCGCCGATCGTAAACAAAAACGATTATCGTAGGCGCGGGAACATATTACACACGTATATATGCGCAATGCTTACGCTTGTAAACAACGTTGAAAATACAGATCTGGTCGAGAAACGAGTCTATTGCTCCCTCCCTATCCACTGAACCATCACTGTTTACCGGAGTTAGTTACGCGACAAAAACGGTTACGTAGAACAGTGTGTACTACTGCTGATCGTATTGTATATTACAAACTTTTTGTTGAACGAGTTTCGCGAAACGTACGATGTTTATTATTTCTCGTCGTTCTAACGTTAATTAATTGTTTTTTATTTATTAACATAAACGCCCATTTAGGCTCAAGTACAGTTCAAAGATACATTAATAATACGAGCAACGTAATAATACAAAAAAAATGTTAACGTTGTTCTTTAGGATATATACGAACCTACGCGTAAAATATACATCGACTACATTTTCCACGCGCGTTATTTATAACGATATTTATATACGATAAATGCGCGTTACCATCGTCGTCTACCGGAGACCCACATTTTCATTTAACACGTCGAATACAAAAATGTTAGCGTTGAAAACACATCGTCCGTTCGCACGTTGATTTTTGTATTTGTTTTCACTATTCCCTATGTCCGTATTAATACGCCGTACTGTAAATAGAAACCAGTGTTTGTTTTATGGAACAAAAAAAACCCAACAAACAAAATTATAATACGTCTCGCGACACAGGGAAACGAATAAACCACCCATTCCACGTCCCCCCCTCCGCGCACGCTCACTGTGTTCGCGTTATATACGTAAATACCGTTTAAAATTCCTCGTTTTACCGCGCGTTTAAAACGTACATTTTGTCATCGTTACAACGTCAAACACTCGGATTCGGACTTTCTAACGCGTGCAAACGTCGCCTAAATCGTTACGTAAATATGCATGACGCTAACTATACGCAATACGTATAATATTTATAACTATGTTTATTATATATATATATATATATCAGTAGTGTATTTATGGGGGGTGGGTTAGAGATTTTCTCCCCAGAGAACGTTTAAAGATTTCGAATTTTTAATATGTCAATAATATAATTGTAGGTTGTTGGTTTATTTTGTAAATTATAATGAAGAAAACAAAATATTTTAACATTTAATGGAAGTATTTCTTCGATTTCGTTAATTTATTTTCATATAAAACTATTTATTAAATCCTAATAAAACCAGTTTACGATAATATTGGTGTTTTAAAATTTTTTCGTTATTACCCCCCAAAAAAAAAACGTTCGTAAATAAGTCACTGTTATATAGTAAATACAGTAATACGGTACATAGGACTAATGTTAGTTAATTTTTTTATAACAAAATGGAACGTACTTGCGAGAAAAAACACAAGGCTCGTACGACGTGTAAAATGCGCGCGTATATTCGTTTTTTCATCGACAACGGGTTTCGTAATAATCGAAAAGTTTCGTATCCCGCGGCACATAAATGTATTTATACATCCGCGTCATCACAAAAACCACGTAAAATGTACGTAGGTAGTCGCGATATATCGTCATCTCGCGTTACGGGGATACGTATATGTTTAAAATGTCAATACTTCAGCAAACATTCGCGCCGGCTTATTAATTGATTGTTTTGTGCGTAAACACGCGATTTCGTTAGCCCGAGTCCTATCCAAGACCTTTAGAGACCCCAGAAGCCGATATTCGGTTGTGGTACAGCCGTCAAAATAATACGGTCTTATTCCCGTCCCTGTTTGAACGTTTATAACATTGGCCGCATCGACGTATGTACCGCGTAACTTTATAATTAGTTATTGTTAAGTAATAACATTGCCGTCGATTAAATACGTAAATTCGATGAAATCGCTAAATTTAAAATGAAATACTGAAATATTACCCAAAATCAAAAAATATCAACCGTATAGTTACGTTAATATAGGCAGTAAAAATATCGAATATACCAAAATGCATATAGTAACAAACTAAAAACCACGCGCTTAATAAAAAGTTTTATTGTAACAACTGGCGGATGTCAATAAGTATTTAAAATCATTCGTATAGCGATAACATTATACGAGTTAAATTGTAACGACATATTGAAATTAATAAGACGAAGTTTCGCGCGAACGTTTTTTTTCTCGTTTTTTGCGAAGCAAATTCTTAAACAATAAACCCGGTAGACCACGTTAATTACAATCAATATATAAAAAACGCAAAAGACAATACGCCGATTTTGATGAAATTTAATACGAGCCGGCCGCCACGCCGCAATAATATGGCCGGACGACTCGGCTATAAAACACAGAAATCTAGAGTTAGTCAAGGCAGTCAGGACAGTCCGCAGACGGAGCGGTCAACCATTAGACCATTTGTCCGTCGGTAGACCACCGGCTCTCGGCACAGCGAGTCGGTGGATCACCAGATGACGTCTGTCTCCCCACGGGAACAGACAACTCTCGTCTTCAACAGAATGTGAACGCACTCCAGCCACGAGTCACCAAGTAGCAGAAGTCAGTGTTCTGAGGATCTAGGGCTATTCTCTACACCAGGATTTCTGCGCTCGACTCGTTCTTAATATCGGTGAAGTTTCATAAGCAAATTCACCGTCCCAACCTTTTTCTCAGTTAACTTTACAAGCATTTCTTTTGAAAATTCGGTCAAATCGACAAGACCGGACGGGTAAGTGATTTGATAATTAACAACAACATTTCTAAATAATTCTGGAACTCACGATCCCGAAAACAAATCTACGTAATAACTCATTAAAAGTTAAACACATCCCTCACTCATACCTAACACTTGCTTATAGAGTAATTAAGTATTTTTCCCCCAAATTCCCGTTGTTTTCTTTTTCTTTTTGAATTATTACATAAGGATAACAGATTGTTTTGTAAGAACGACGATATATTTTAACTCTGACTACCTTCGAAAATGTTCTTTCTGCCGAACAATTAGCTATAAGAATAAACAAGATGCGTATTCATATAAGATGATATATATATATTGATATATAAAATGCTAATTACTATAGTTTGTCTTAAAATGTAATATTTTTATATTGGAAAAAGTACAAACGCGCCAATTAACGAAATTTTAAGCTATGGGCCATCTACGTTAATGTGGGCCTGTTATTGACTATGCTATACGATATCGTATTTCACGGATTTTATTTTTTTTGTCACGAATCGTGATTATATAGACGACGTACACGTTATTCGACGACTCTTCGTTATTTCATTATATCGAATAGCGTGGGCTGTTCGAAATACTTTTACTATTAACGAATACACGTTGCAATTGTTGAACCCATTTTCCTATTAAATAATTTTGTACCGTTAACATTTTTGAAACGACTATAAAATATAAAAGTGATTCGCGCCTATACGAAACATATTTTCGTGATTTTTTTAACGAATTCTGTTGCGGATACATCTGGATACGTCTGGGTGAAGTTTTATATTTTTACACGATCGTATAAAAACAACGTCAAAAGTACAGAACCGTTGTTATTCAAACAGTTTTGATAAACCCGATAAAACTGAAAGCCGACATTAACCGCTACATACACCCACGTATTATATTTGACGAGTATTGTACGTCATTCAATCGTTGAACTCGTGTAGAACAAACAGCGTGAAATTGAATACGAGTGTTAAACGTTCGTTAGTGTATTTTATAATGTGTCAATTATTTACAATTTTAAATACGTGTACTATCACTCATACGTCCATATACGACATGCAGATTAACGAAACCAAAAACAAAATTAAGTAATTAAGTCGCGTAAAATTGTAATTTACTCATGGCCTATTTGTTAAAACTTAGTTACTGTACAAACGGTAAATTATAATCGGTAAATTTAAGAATATTTTTGATAGTATACTTCAAAAAAACGTCGAATAATATGACAGAAGATTGACGTTGACTCTGCATTAGTCACGTGGGTTACTATTGTATTCCGCTATTATTATCTATGCCATGAACGTATCGCTATTAGTTTTTTGTTAAGTCCAATTTTAGATACCTTTCGGTAATACCTACCACTTACATTTGTTATCTCAGTTAACGATTCAATTATCTCTCGGACACGACTCGTCAAGCTCGTCTCTGTTACCTATGTATTATTTTTATTAACTCGGGTTGGTGTTGTCTTTTTCTAACTTTGAATATGAACGAACTTTGAACAAAACCGTAATTTGACATTATTAGGTACTGTAAATGGTTCAATATCTGACAATGATGAAGTGGCTGGTAATATTGTGTGTGAAGTGAAGGATTAATGTTGTGGAAAATGTCGAAAAAGATGACAAGTGACAGTGAACAAAATATTTTAGAAACCGAAGATGTTCCCGATTTTGGTAGTCTAAGTTTTATTTTGGCAAATATAAGAAATATAAATGGCTGAACGCGATGTGCTACCTAGTTACATACGTACCCGATCTCATAATATTCTGACGCGCTTACCTGGATGCCAACCAGTTTCCAAAAATAAATCAAAAATTATTTTCGTTTATTATTTCATAACGCGATTATCCGTATAATTTACACGTATAATTACACGGTCTACTAATAAACATATACGCTTACTATTGCGGGAAATGTTGTGGAAGAGAGAAATGCAAATCCAACGACAGAAACTGAAATTGAGAATTTAATCGGTTTATTGATATTAGCTGGCGTCAATGGTTCATAGTGGCAAATTTCGAAGACCTTCGCGATCAGTCTAGGATTGGAGTAGACATTGTTCACGGTATCATGAGCCTTAAGCGTTTTCGATTTCTACTTCGACGTTTAAGGTTGGACGATATGGATGTTCGTAATCAACGTCGTAAACTTGATAAAAGAGCACGAGTAAGAGAAATTTTCGCGTTATTTGTTGAAAAATGTACAAAAATGTTTTTTACCGTCAGAATGCGTAACAATAGACGAGCAAATTGTCAAATTTAGAGGTAGATGCCCATTCAGAATATACTTGCTAATTAAACCAGCAAAATATGGTATGAAAACATTCGCACTTGTTGATGCTAATATGTTGTACACGTGAAACATGGAAGTGTACTGTGCGAAACAATCAGACGGCCACCTTAATATTTCTAATTCTTCTGACGTAGTTACGAGATTAATGAACTCGATTTTAGGATCTGGGAGAAACTTAACTACGAATAATTGGTGCACTAGCATCCCGCCGACGGAACGTTTAATGAAAAACAAAATTATATTAGCCCGTACGGTTCGACAAAATTAAAAATAAATTCCGGTGACTTCTCCCGCGATGTTCGAAAAACCGCGAACTGAATAGTACCATATTTGGTGTCCAGAAAGACGTTACTCTTATTTCCTATAAACCAAAGCCGAATAAAATAGTATTTGTCTTCGACGCTTCATGACGATGCTATTGAACAAGTCAACAAACGACGCTAGAAAACCCGAAATAATCGCGTTTTACGATGGCGCTAAAGAAACTGTCGATACGATTGATGAAATGTGTGGTTCATACAACGCGGGCAGAAATAATCGTAAACGACCATTGACGATTTCCTTTCGCCACATAAATACCGCGGGTTTGCATAAATATATTACTACGTTTATATTGATGTAATCGCGTTATTTTCAGAATTTGTTTTTTCTTAGGAATGTTTTGTACACATTATGACAGGCCAACATCAAATACTTTCAAACGTCGCATATACTTGAGAATGTCGGTCATGTCTTTGGTAAAACTCAAAGTACTAAAAAAGGCTGCCGTAAAAAATCTTCCAAAAATAATTCGACCCAAAGCAGCTCGTATATCTGATATATCTATTTTAGAAACCGAACGAAATCTCGCAAATAAAATAGGTTCAAATGGAAGATGCGCGTTATGTCCCAAATAAGAAAATAAAATAACAAGACAATTTTGCGACAAATGTAATTATTGGATATGTGGAAAACATTACTCGAACGTACGTAATAATTGCATTGATCCTGGTAGCGACGAAATGGAAACGTATGATATATAATAATTGTGATGTAACTTTTGTTCGTTCGTTTTATAGGCAAAAAGAAACTATTTTAAATTGGAATAATTTTTTATTTTGGTTCCATAACACGTGTGTATAAATAATAACCAATCTACGCGTTTTAATTATTTATTTGTCCGAATAGGATTAAGATAATTAAGATCGAAATTTAATATTTATTATTGAGCATTTTATAACGTTATAGTTTACAATAAATAACAATACGCTAATTTTTGTTTGGACATAATATAAACCGATTCTAAAAGTGATCTATAAGATATCAATATGTTTAAAAATGGTATTAGTTAAACACCGATTGACTATTAAGTAATAACATACACGGGACATAATAGTGGAACCCACGCGACTAACCACGTTATAAATAACCACGCGACTAACGCAGAATTATGTGAAATATTTATGTAAAAAACACCCGTACATTTTACAAGAGTATCGTTTAACATTTGTTTGTTTTTAATACGGAATTCGTAATTATAGGTATTACGATATTCGAATACGAGGTTAATTTATTTAATCTTAGCGTATTCGTACATGTATTCTAATTAGGGTATATATAACGAAACATCTCTTAATGACGCCTCTAAATAGTGGACATCTGTGAATAACGGACAGTTTTACGAAGAAACTGGAACCGATTGTATTTCTGTATTTTCGATAACGACATTCATCTTTATGACATATTGATTACGAAAAACTATGTACAATCAATAAACGCGCGTCTATTAATGATATTCCCGTATCTCCGATAATGACATAAATACACGTTGCACATTGACGATTTAAACGATACCTACTTTCAGTACTTTTTTTTCGCCGTAGCTCTTGTACGGTCGTGTTTGACGTTCAAACATAAAATCGACACCGTAGAATGTTATGATGCGGAGCAGGCGTGTCAATCTCTAAGTATTAGCTGGGCCAATTGAATAGTTCATTATGCGAGCCGTACGTAAATATTTATCGAAAAGGAAAAATCGTATACGAATTGTACGCGTTATTTTTACATTTAATAGTCCATTCGTATTGATATAGCCGAGGGCTATAAAAAATATAAACCACGGGCCGCGTGTTTGAAACAAAGCGTTCGTGATTCGGCCCCACACGATTTAAAGTCGAATTGGAACTATACTCGAGTCACGGGTAGATCAATCGCGGAAATGCTGTGATTTTGTGTCATTGGTCAATCAACTCCAGTCTAACCTTGAGGGACGTATTGCTAAAAACGAACTAAAATTTCCGATTTTTTCTTACCTTTGCGATACAAGTGAAATTGTTTTTCACGAGTCAAAAAACTTAATACTTCGCGGAAACATACACGCGTGTTTTTATTCGTTGTTTCCAATGTCGGGCCCTTTTTAACAATCCCGTGTGTAAAAAGTATCGATCTCGTGAAAAATACGATAACGTTACGATTTTCGTAACAATGTTTAAAATTTCTTCTCGACTTATTTCAATCGTAAGGAAATCACGCATTTTTTCAAGATTCTGCAAATGTATAGACGTTTGCGTAAAATGTTATTTTGATGACCTATAACGAGTTACTTTATGATAGCCGATATAAGAATACGTTATATGTTCGTAGATGTATTGTATAATGCGTGGATTTATGTATTATTATAATACAGACAAGCCTCTCCTTTTTTCACCAATCGTAGTCATTGTTATTAATGACTCCGATTTCACTGGGTTACTACGCCAATTATACAAAGTATACGCCGCATAATATTAATAGCATTTCCTCTAAATAATGTTGGATTAGTACGTCCTAACATATTTACGTAATTATAGGCAGATATTTATTATTTTTTCCGAGACATTTTCAACGAAAATTATAAAAGGAAAAAACTAATTCCGTGGAATAAAGGTAATTGAAACGATAACACGTACTCGACGTTGACATTGGACAATATTAACATCCGGTTTATTTAACACGATACTTTTACCTCGATCGCTTTTTCGCCATCTACGTTATTTTATTTTGATAAGCATCCGTGCGGATATGTTTGTGGAATAATATTAATTAAATTTTAATAAGCGCTAATAAACGCCTATAAAATCGATTTTTCTTTATCAAAACGTATTATTATTACTTTATGAGTAAAATTGTACTCACTATGGAAGTAAGCGCGTAATATCAAATACGTTATGTTTCGTTAATAATTTTGTATTCCGATAAAATATAATCATATTTCTAACATTCGGCGCAGTTCTCACTTTTGTTATTATTCATAGTTTTTACTTTTTCCGCGTGGAATGCGAGTGGAGTTGTGCACGCCATTTCTACGGCATACTCGTACGTAAGTACCTAATAGCACTTTCACAGTTTTCCACTTTCTCGTAGCGGTCGTATCGTCTTTGAGAAACCAGAACCGTGAGTAGCGATCGTTTAGAACGTTTTTGTGTCCCGAACTCCGAGTATTGTTGTCGTCAACATTGCGCTGTCGGTTTCGTGTAATTACAAGGACACGACGTCGTACTACGCGATAAATATTATATTATTAATTTCGGGAAACGATTACGAATCGACTTAATCGTTTTTTGTAAATTGCTAATAATTTACTATGGTCAAGCGCGAGTGTATCGTACGCGTGCTGACACAGTGTTAAAAATACCGGTAATCGGTCGATTGACGACGGGTCGATTTATTCGTCCGTATTAACTATTAAAATTACACGTCCGCGGTAATTATGTCGCGATTGTCGCTCAATTTAGTTACCATCTCGTATAACATCTAAATGATAAAAAAAAACTGCGTTTCGTTCGAGGTTTTTACGCGCACGCAGCACAATACGGACTTTTTCTGTACAATCGTATAAATGTGGTTGTTTCCCGGGCGTATTACTAATACTTAGACTGCACAACGTGTTATGATAAAATCGTTTCAAAGTCAAATCGTATTAACGGAAAAAAGAAAAAACCTGTTCGCCGACGGACGTTCCGCTTCCGGCTAATAACCATTTTCGATACGAAAATAACGCGTAAATTATGCGACATTTATTAAGTGTGCACCAAACAGTCTAAAGATTGTATTACATGTCAATGACGATTTGAACTTGTCAAATTCTTTAATTCGTTTAATCAATCCTATCTCTTGTTTTTGCACAATATTATTCGAATTAGTCAATATAGTAATTTATGGCTGTACTCGGTAAGTATCTCCATTTACACAATTTAGTACGCTACCTACATGTTTCGATCGTTAAACAATACAATTGCCGTACAGTATAAGAATACTCGATTATGTTACCGACAACTTCTATAATACGGGGGGGGGCACTTGCTACAATCACTTAAACTAATCATTAACAATCGCTAGCTATCGGCGTATTAATTATAAATTGCCGTAACGGACAAACGTTAATATCGTAATTATTTGTTCGGACATACAACAGTACAGTCTCGATAATTCGGCACTGCACCAGTCCAACGCTCTTGGTAAACCGCCATTTTTGGTCGCTGTCAGTTATAATTTTATTTTTGAGTTACCGTTCGCGAATGCGTTCCGTGTGTTCGTAATTTGATCTTCCCGATAATATCGTTGAGATTGTTCGTATAAATTGGACTTTTTCATGATGATTACTAATCGTCACAACTTTACGTCGTCGATTTAGTTCGTATCAGTAAATTAAAAAAATATTTTAGTGTTCCACGTAAACGTAAAACATTGTCGTTATTTGAAAAAAAAGAAAGTAATTCACCGATTAAAAAAGGCGCAAAACTATCATATCTAACAAGCCTGTGATTGTTTAGTAGGAGTATATTTACAATTTACGTTATTCACCAAAACGGTAAGAACATCCCGAAATTAGTCAATAGTAGGAGAATTTTTCAAAAGCCTGGTGGACTTATTATCGACGAATATATACAAATTATTATTTTAGAGCTAGTGAAGGTTATTTGGATAATTTTAAAGAGAAATTTGGATTACGTTTTCTAATTCTAAGCGGAGAA
>JAIPRN010003983.1:0-11193 GCA_025469175.1 Geopemphigus sp. TES_GeoC_2020 | reverse complement strand
TACATTTAAGATAACATTTAATTTAAAATTATCGAGAATCGTTGATACATAATCAACCAGATGTTACAAACATAACAATATCTGAAATCTTAATCATTACCAAGTGCATCTTTCTATCGGAGACGTTAATTTCATTCCGTACATGTCTAAAAAAAAAAATTCAACGTTCACTAACTTTGAACAAATTTGTTTAAACTATTTTCGTATACAATTTTTAATAATTACGCGTCATTCTAAACAAACTTCTAATTTCGTTATTAAGAGTCAGTTAAAATATTTTAATATTGCGCGTAGTAATATTCCATCTAGTACAAAAAAGACGTGCAAGAGCAATCTGGCAAAGAACCAAATATCCCTCAGACAAAAGAATTTTTAACAACTTATGTTCAATATTAAAAAAACAACTCTCAAAGCAACGCTCAGATGATTTTATTAAATTTACTAGTCCTTTCAGAAAAAGATGGATCCTTATGGAGAACCACTCGTAATATCTTAAAACATAAATCAACAGCTTCTCCTTTAAAAAAACAAGATGGTAGCTGGACAATCGACGACATAAGTAAAGCTGAAACTTTTAGAGAACATTTATCTAAAGTATTTCAACCAAACTTAAATCTTCTTACCCCAACAGCAATTAATAAAACTAACGAACTATTATCTATCCCTCTCCCTCTAACTCTCTCCGCCAAACACTTCTCTCCGGGAGAAGTTAAAACTTGCATATATAACTTTCCACTAAAAAAATCTCCCGGTTTCGATTTAATAACTGCCGAAATCGCCCGTAAACTTCCGCATAAAGTCATTATTCACCTCACACACATACTTAATGCTATTCTCAGACTATCATATTTCCCAATACAATGGAAATACTCATTAATAATTCTATTTCCCAAACCAAACAAACCCCCAGACAACCCCACTTCTTTTAGACTAATTAGCTTGCTCCCCTTTTTTTCCAAACTCTGTGAAAAACTAATATTAAAACGTATACATCCCATAATTAATGACAACAATCTAATTCCCAACCAACAATTCGGCTTTCGCAAAAACCACTCCACTATTCACCAAATTCACAGACTTGCCGATTCAATATCCTGCTCACTAGAGAAAAAACAATTCACAACCGTAGTGTTTCTCGATGTTTCACAAGCCTTCGACAAGGTCTAGCACCCTGGACTCCTATCTAAATTAAAAACTATACTACCGTCGCCCTACTATTTGTTCTACAAATCATATCTAAATGAAAGATACTTTGTAGTTAAATCTGGCTCGGAACTCTCCAGCATCTCACCAATTCTTGCTGGCGTACCTCAAGGCGCAATCTCATCACCCACTCTTTATAATTTATATACGTCAGACCAACCTACTTATCCTAACACTCAAGTAGCTGAATATGCTGATGACAAAGTTATATACACTACACACTCAGATCCAAAATTGGTCTCAGCATTAATACAAAATCATCTTAATCTACTATCCCCCTGGTACTTGCAGTGGGGAATAAAAATAAACAAATCCAAATCAATTTACACAACTTTTACTCACAAACAACAACTACCACCACCTGTCTTTCTCAATAATAAACTCATCCCTAACTCAGACACAGTTAAATATTTGGGCCTTCTCTTTGATAAAAGACTAACTTGGGCTAAACATATACATAACACAAAAATATCACTAAACTATAGACTATCGTTTCTTCGAAATATTCTTGGCAAATCCTCAAAACTTAATTTAAAATCAAAAATTATTCTATATAATCTAATCCTCAAACCTATCTGGATGTACGGCATCCAAATTTGGGGATCTTCCAAGAAAACCAATGTACAAAAAATTCAAAGTTTCCAGTCAAAAGTACTCCGTCTTATCACAAATGCCCCTCCATACGTCTCCAACCTTACCTTACACACAGATCTAAAAATACCCGTGGTAAATGAAATTGCCAAAACCAACTATATACGCTTCTATAAACATAACTCAAATCCTCTTGTTGCCAATTTATTCAACATTACACTACCTGAAAATCCAACAAGAAGGCTCAAGCACCAATGGCCTAGAGACTTCTTAAATTAACTTAGAACCTTACATCCTCACAATTTTATATAAAAAATAAACCACCGTCGAAGTGCCGTCGCTGGACGGTCTCTTCCTCAAGCGTTCATGACAATATAACAATCTATAAGTAATTCACTTCGACTTATTGTACTATTTCTGATACAGGTTGTCGAATATTCTAATAATAAAAAAAAAAAATGTATTACAATTCGTATTAGTTATAACTTAATTTCGTTTTAATCGTAATACGTATGTTATTTATTTACATAATATCTAGTAATTTTAACGACAAAAACAATTGCTAAGATTTCTATGGATTGTTAACGAATAGTAATAATAATTAACAGGTTGACGGAGAATCACTGCTACAGCGGTCATAATACGACGATAGCTACCATAATAGTAGTTACACATTGAGTAGTCGTAAATCGGCGTAATTGTTAGGGTGGTTGGATTACGCCTTCACCGCGCTAGAAATTATTTAGCATCTCAACGTCGCTTACCCTCCAGCTAAAAAATTTGAAATTACCATATAACAAAAATAGTCGCGTAAATAATTATAACGAAATTTCAATACTCGAATTAAAATTATTTTGTTGGATTGTGTTTATTAAATGCGAAAATTGGTACGTAACCTGTATTTAGACAATGTTTTGGGACAGCCTCGTTGAATTTTTATCTATCTACTATTCGATGTATTAATGATTCAGTATGGTAAAAGTAAGGTGTGTTTGAAGATACAAAAATTAATTTGTAATAAAATTTTAAAAAAATTATTAGAATATCGAATGTAGGATTGGTAAATATTACGCGATACATTTATATACATATTGTATATTAAAGGTGACACTGGCATGAGAATTACTGATGGATTCTCAATATAGACCCTTACCTAAACCTATACAAAAATCAGTCAACTATTTGAACAATTCACTTTTTATATAATTTATAATATTGTATATTTATAATTTTCAGAGTATATTCAAGTATTTGACTCGGATGCAATTGGTAATATACCAAATAAATAAGTATAATTATCGTTTGATTACAAATCACTATTCTAAAAATTGGAATTTGTACATTTCAATAATGCATACACTACTGCCTACATCACTAACATATAAGGAATAACACTAATCAATTTCAATAACAATATTTAGATTTTTACTCTTTGTATTTCGAAAAATCAAAAAGGAAAATTACCGTAGATCGCAGTTATAAAAACAATAGAATATCCTATTATTAGTATTTATATTTAAATTGTTTTCGTATTTATAATAGAATAACGATCATTATACTTAAAAAAATCTCTTTAAAAGAAAAGGTTTATTTAATTTTTGAGTATGAAAATAACTTTTGTAAATTATTCTAATAAATTTAATAATTGTATGGCTTTAGACGAATTTAATCTGGTGTGTTACGTAACAATGTACAGTAACATACTTAATACAATTTTGTTTCAAGATCGTAATGAAGGTAATTAATTAGAAAAAATGTGTTTAATTGTAATTACACAGCTAAGGGAATTTATCAAAATAATATAATACTTCTTATTGAATTTATTATTGTTTTATGTACTATAGTTGAACGATAAACTAATAAATCAAAACCGTATTTTTTTGCATTAGACCAAATAAGAAGTTATGTACAAAATATATCACCCGCTATAATTCACATGTACACAAAGCTGCTCCGTGTAAATGGCTGTAAGTATCGTTTAAAAATAACATATAAATATATAATAATATAATATAAATATAACTTTCTAAATCTAGACGTCCATGTAACCCCAAAAAAACTTTAAACGATTATTGGGCGATTGGCGACGTTTATTTTATTTAAACGCTATTATTATAAACAAATACTTATTGAATTTATATATATTTATATATATAATTAAATATGGAATGACATTAGGCTGTTAGATACAATGTATACCAGCAGCTCATTGTGGTAACAAATATATATTGTTGAATTTTCATTATTATGAACTCAATAGTAGACACCAACAATCGCTGTTTAATAAAAAAACTAAATAACAATGGCGCGTCCTGTGTCTTTCTTGGTTTTGGTGAAATATTTAATCGAACATGGCCAATTTCAATTCGAATAATTCATTTACGTGCCACATTGATGTCCGTGGATGAAGTTCACATATTCAAACACTTCCAGCGATATTTGTGTCTAGCGTATTAAATTTAGGATAACTGTTATGTACTACAATTCGTTCGGTTTAGATTATATAAAAAACATAATTTTAACCGAAACATTAAGACAACGATTCTTTTAGGGTTTAAGTATTTGATTGACTCAACGCCATCGACGATTTGGAATAATTACAACAATATAAAAAGTAAAAAATCGATAAAAAAAAAACCGTAAACGTTTATTATGAAAATGTATAATATACGATCATTTTCGTTTTTACCTCACTGGGTTATTTGTCTTCTACCCGATTTATCGAATTAGTTTTTATTCAAAATTTCTGTACTTCAATTTTATCATTAATTGCATTTTATAACGCTAATCGACTGAACAATTTTTGTTAAGATTGGTTAACATATTTCAATAACCCTCAATTGATACAAGATGATGTAATAAAGACGCTCAATGGCTCCAAATTTTATCGAAATCATATCATTGGTTTAGGTACAGCAAAAGGTAAATTGCGTTTATCAGTATTTAGTATTACTTGTCATCAATTTAATGTGTATGTATGTGTGTATTAGGAGAATCGTGTATCGTGACAATCATTGTTTTTTAAATGTATATTCATTTTTTTTAATAAAATTTTACATTTTTTAAACAGTAAAATCTGAATTGTCTAAAATGTCAATACGCCATAATAATTTTAAACTTAAAATGTGGTTATTTTCGATTCTTATTGTTATTTATTTGATATATGCTTACATTTAATTTCAAATGTTAAGGTAAAACTACTTATTTAATCCATTTATTTACTTGTAGCGAAACAATTTTTTGAAATAATTTATTCGGCAAGAAGTAAAGTAAAATTAATAAATTCAACATTTTCATTTTGTATAAATACTTTGTATGATCGTAAGTCAATCTATATATTTGTTCGTATAACATTAATTATTGTATTCCATCATATTTTGTCTAACCCATGTTTTTTTACTTATAGTCACGAATCAAACGGGGAATTTCGAACCCGCACTAATGAATGAATTTATGATAAACTCGCAGCAATCTTTTCCATTATCGAACACTTACGGCGAAATTATATTTATGATGAATAACGGTTTGTGTTAAAGTCTATATTTTAATATTAAATTAATTTATTCAACTATAACCATCGTAAAACACAAAATAAACGAAAAACATATTTTCTTGTTTACTACGTTAATAAAATAATGTCTTGATTTTAAAATATTTACTTTTGTGTATCCGGTTATTTCGTTGCATTTTTTAATGCAAACGCATTATTCTATTAATGTTACATCCAATTTCTACAAAACCTACAATTCCAATAAAGATCTCCGACGTTATAATAATATAGAACTAAATTAATACGTCATTTTTGAACCACTTTAATTTTGTAAGGTAAACAGGAACAAATTATGATTCGATTTCTCAATCGTATTTAATTTAAAAACCATTCATTATGGAACATTATTAATATCGCTTTAAAATCAAATCGCTGAAGTATTCCAATATTTCTGTTAAAAAACTATAAAATATAAAATTACTCAACGTTTTTATTATTCTTCTTCGTTAAATTCTCCGTGTGATTATAATTGTTGACTTGATTCCTAATATTAATTAAATCAATTTAATTTAACGGTAATATATGTAAATAGTAATATTATATTGTTCACGTATATTTTAATATTTCAGACGAATTTGAAGATTATATTGGAAAAGGAGTCGAATCACAAAGTTTGTATATTTTTTATTTATGGCGTTGTAATATTATTAATATAAATATATTACCATTAAATTCTTTATAGTAATTTTGTATATTCAGGAATGTGTTCTATTAACAAATTTTATATCTATCCAATTATTTCTTAATAAAAGTGTTAACAGAAATAAACGTACATTTTCGTAAAATAATAATAATAATAATAATAATAATAATAATAATAATAATAATAATAATAATAATAAATGATTCCGAATGCTTAAATTCTTTTTGTTTTTTAATTTCAGCAATAATTATATTTTATTTAATATTTGAAGCGTTACATGACATATATAAAGGAATTATTCATATACTAAACAATATTGATAGTAAGAAACGTTTAATATATAACGCCTAATAAATATTCCACGAAAACGACCGAAATTAAGTATGGCCCTCAAATATTAAAAAATGGTATTTGGGATGACCTTAATTTGTACGATCTTTTAAAATTTGTATAGAGTATTATTACTAAGGAACTTCTGGTCATTTTAACCAAACATTAATATCCATAATATTGATCTTTCAGAAATGTAGTGTATATTGTAGCTTGTAAATCATTAGAATAACTTTTGTAACTAATGTAGATAAAATATTTTGTTAACGTTTCGTTTGCTTTGGATTTAGGGTATTTTATTTTAAGACATTTTTGTGTCATTTGTAAATAATTCCTAAAATAGCATTTAACACACCACCTCGACATTCAATACTAAATTTATAATTAGTAAAAACAATTTACAGTGACACCTATTTATAATTTTTACACGATTGTATTTATTTATTATTAATAAAATTATTGTTCTACCATGTTATAGTTTCCGATATTAGTATTTCAGATTTAAGCTTAAATTCTGGCACTACCTCAAACGAAATTGACCTTTTGAAAATGATTATACCATTGTTCGAAGATACCCTTAAATTATCCGGACGGATTCATTATATAATACAGTTAAAGGGTACGTATTGCAACAGACTGGATTACAAAAAAAAATGTATGGGCAACTGAAATTTAATAAATGTGTTATACGTTTCGTAATAAATTAACCGTTATAGTGTAATATAATAAAATCAATAGAAATACTGTGTGTAAACATGATAACGAAAAGTATTTTATATTAAATATTATATTTTTTTTAACGGTTCTTAACTATTTAGATGTATTTGAAGAACTCGTATTACTTCAACTAACTACCAGCTCACCAAGTATACAACAGGATTATAAATCATTCATAAACAATTTTAAGAAAAAATGGTCAAAAATATTTGCAAGGAGTAAGTTATTTATTGTGTATGTAGATATATATATGTTTACAATATGTCTTATATTTTATAAAATTATTTTTTATTAACGTATATTCGACACTTATTATTATAAATATTCAAATAAATATACATCATTCAACTCAATACGAATATGTCAAGATCAAAATCATTATAATTTGCAGTGACCACATATCCACTAAAACCTTCAAGTAATTAATATTTTTAATATTATTTTCCGTAATTAAGTTTTTAATATCTTTTTCTGATATTTAATATAATTGTTCGAGCTCTGTTATAAATTCTAAATTATTTACCCTTTAGCATTATTTTCCACACTCTGTTGAATATTTTATCTTTTAACAGTATTTGTAAATATATTAATAGAAATACCAACCATAAATTATAACAACGTTAATAAATCACGTACCACGACAAAAATTGTAAAAAAATGTTTTACCCTAAATTATTTTCTAAACATTTTATATCTTACGTTTTACTTTTAATTGTAAGTAAGTTTATAATACCATAGTTACAAGGAATTATTTGTATATTTATTCCTTTAAACGACTTAACATAAATTATGTTTATTATCACGTTTATTATTATTATTATTATTTTTATAATATAATTATTAATTTTTTTTTAAATTTTGTGAAGGATCGATACCACGATTAATTTCTAACGGTAAATTATAATGTTACATTTTTTAAAATCCTATAATTGTTTCAATTTAGCTTGTTTTTTTTCCAATTGAAACGAACTTGCCTTTTTATTATTGAATATGATATAATTATTAAAACTATGTTGCATACTTACAAAATGTTAAAGTTTTATACATCTATTCTGAGGGCGTTCTGATTATGATTTATGATTTTAAGAAAAAAATATAATATCATATATATATATATATATAATAGATTTATTATAAAATCAGAAATAATATAGAGAATAATAATTTGGAAATTATTGAACGTAGACTACTTCTATGACCATATATATGAATATTTGTTTTTAAATAATCGTATTAAAAATAAAAGTCATATTACACAACACTCACTTTTTATATTTTACTGTAAACAATCCGTTTTATTAAATCTTAATTTAAAAATTAAATTTTCCAGGTCGAATAATTAAGGACCAAAGGGTGTTGCCTTCAATTATTGGATGTAAATATATCGAAACACAAATTAAATATTACTCGTGATAAAAACTATCTTATAATAATTCTTTATTAGGAAAGTTTTGATTTTAAACACGTTCTTTTTCTGTTTTTATTTTTAAAATAATTTATTGTGAACTATGAAAATGAATAATTATTTGGGTATTTATTATACTATGCAAATACTCTATAGCGAAATTATCGAAACGATTTATAAAAGTACCGGTTTTTTATTTGTGAATTATAATCGTATGTATTTAAATTTGTAGATTATGCAGTATATAACAATTCATGGGAAAATACTGATGAGTTGAATTATTACAATAATATGGACTACAGAAAAGTATTTTTATTGGAATTAAATGCGTGGGCGAAAGTTTTACATAAGAACGCTGAACATTTTTTTAATTCCCTAAGTAATCGAGGTAATTCATCGTTTGTATTTAATGTTTAAAATATGCTTCGGATTATTGAACCGGAAAAAAATTTAATTATTCTAATTAATTTAAATTTAAAACATTTTTGATTCACCCGGTAGTATATCACGAAAAAGTTTCAGTAACAAATTTGGTTTGGAACATAATTACGTTTACATAATATTATTGCAATTATCGTAATTAATGTCCAGTATTTAAACAGGAACAATATTAGATATTACATTATAGATAGAAAGTTAATTTACGCTCTCATAATTTTAATAAATTAAAAATTCCATTCGTCCACATATAAATACTTCCGACCATTACGCGTGAACGTTAATATGAACGATATTTAACTATTTGCAGGTTATCGTGTGCCATTGTTTCCGTTGCCAGATTTTTTAGCAGATCAGGTTATAATTGTTGAAAAATAATCGATTTATATAACATAATATGTAAACTTTTCTTTGATCTACAGCAATACATGAATGGCTATCAACATTATTTCCAATAAACAGCAGGCGAAGAACTTCTCTGCAACTAAATATATGACAACTATTTATTATCATGATCAGTTTTGGTCGTTTTATTCGTTACGCAATTAATTTATAATTAAATCTTTTATTAATAACAATAGTTAACAAAAGTTATTTTCCATTTGTTACACTAACTTCGAATAATTTACTCGTTGTTATAAAATATATTATGATACATTAACTAATACGTAGTTGTGTTTTGTTACGAACTGTATGGTTAGTTTGTTATATTCCAAAATTTAACGGGCTTTTGCTTCACCTATAATTCGTCAGTTAGTTTCAATTTATTTAATTCAAACAACGAGCGACTTTCGATTACATTGGTAAATTAAAAAGTGTAAGTTTCAAAGATACGCGTATTTAAGTATATAATAAAACTTATCATTGTATATAGTAAATATAATAATACTAAATAACATCTTAAGATAGTGAAATCTATCCTTTTCAGAATTTTATTTTGTTGGTTTTACGTTAAGTGACAAAGATAATACGATTTATTGTATTTCAACTTCAGAATAATTATCTTTTTACAAAAGTGAAGGCTAGGTTTCCATGACGTCTAAGTTAACGTTTATGTATAAAACGTTATTAAGATAACACTTTAAACATTATATTTAATTGGATATTATAATCAATTTAAGGATGACAAATTTGATCTTCTCGTATCAATATAGTCATATTTTATTCATATTTTGTCTTCACCTAGAATATTTTAAATTATAATAATTAAAATAATTAGATAGAAACAATCGTAAGTGACCCAAGAAATGTATTAAATCAAAGAGATTTAAAAATGCAAGAATTTTTATCTAGATCACGGGTTTTATATGTTAAAATATTAAATATAAACCCAAAACAATATTCTAAGTATTTAATCCTGACATATTGGTCACGTATATTTCTTTAGTTTTTTTTTTTTATAACCGACTGACGTTTCATATTATCTTAATTACCAAATTTATATGAAAGCAACCGACAAGATAGCAGTTGGCAATACCATTATCTATGTATCGTAATAACGAAAAGTAAAATTTTTGTCAACCGAGAACGACCACGTACGTGTTTTATAAATCAATAATTACTTAAGAAAGTTTGGTTGTTTTATACATTTTATATAAACTATTTTACCTATTCTATTCTTCGAATTATGTTTTGTTATCACTATTCTAGTATTTTATCTTTGAAGTTTATTATTGAATAATTTTTATTTTAATATTTAGAAATAAAAATCGTTCTTTAAGATCCAGTTTAGTAATCGGTATTTATTAAATATCAATATGGTAGATATTCCGTTTGTCTCGAAATCAAATCCGAAACCAACGCGTAATTGGTATTAATAAACGTTCTTTGTTTCATTGCGTTTAGAAACACGATCGTTTAAATATGACATTAAAAGTGTACGTGACTTATTCAAAAATGATTCTTAATATGATATTAATACTTACGATATTGTTGATATCTGGAAAATACAAAGGTAAGTAGAATAAAATGCTTTTCCGGCGGTTATACGTTATACGTGTAAACAATTTGGCGTGAATTAAATAACTCGTGTTATGGCTAACAATCCTGTTCAACAATCAATTCAAACGCGTAACACGACAGAAATAATTATTGAATCAAGCCGCTTTGTAAAAATTAATAACGGCAACCGGTGTTTTCACAAAGTAAACGTTTCATATGATGAGTCATAAACAATCAAATTTGAATTTGGTTTATGTTTTATATTATTAGATACGCGTAATGTTATTAATTCTCCTGTGTTTTTAAACTAGTATTGAATAAGTATAATGTAATATAAAATTAGGCGTGCGAATTTAATTTTTTGTATTAACATTC
>JAIPRN010003982.1:0-17782 GCA_025469175.1 Geopemphigus sp. TES_GeoC_2020 | reverse complement strand
CACGAGCAATCAGCTATATTCGATAAGTCGGTACTCCGGAGGATGAGTTCAGTTATTCGCCGTCAAACACTTGCGTTTTTATTTCAATATTTGTCGGTGGATTTGTGGAATGAAGGCACCGACCCAACCTTTTCCTCATATCGCTACACAACCTCACGAAGTCGAACATGGTCAGCTGGGTAAGAGAACACCATTCTGTTGGTTTTTACCTTCACTCTTAATTGCGTTTGAATATTTTAATCATAATTGTTTTTACGACACTTCTCGATTGCGTTCCTGAATAGTTCTCGTACTAACGACCTTGAGACAAATAACTTTAGTAACTCAATAAAACTTTCTCTACTCACCTATTACCACGTACCTCTCACCATATTCTCCTCCTAACTTAACCACTGATCATTTTATTTCTTTTATTCTTTTTATTTTTATTTTTATTTTATTTTGTTGTATTTTTTGAGTTATTACATGTATATTCATTATATGCATATGTATTGGTTTCTAACAATAATTTTTACGATTTTAAATTTCTTCACCAATAAACATGTGGGTTATGTCCTAACTTAAATTTGAGACTCTAAACTGTTTGAATAATAATAATACGTTTAAAATTAGAAAACAAAATATATATATTGAAAATTAATTCGAACTTAATAATTTTTCCTGACACCACTTATTCGGGTTGTCTAGCATTGTATCCTCGTAATCTAAAATTAAACGATTTCATTTACAGAGTAATGGGATATTACATATATTATCATATTCTTAAAAGAGTTATTAATGTTTTTTTTATAAAATGTCATTAACGTGACATACTTGACGTGACCGTTTCAAATGTATAGCGTATATAGCTACGTATATAATCTAAATTTGTCATAATTTGTATTACAATTATTCAATATGAAATATAATTTTGTAAGATATCTATTCGTTAAATGGTATTTTGAAAAACATTAATCGGTGCAATATGTTTAATGATATGATAACATATGACTACCTTTGTATACGCTGGTAAAATCTGACTCTTTCACTAAAAAAATTTAAAAAATAATTTCCTTTTAATTTTACGTAATGTGACATTATTTACGTCGTTATTTTTTATTATATTTTTTAGGTTGCGTTATACAGTGAACTTTCGATTATTCACGATCTTTCTTGATTACGAAGAAGCAGGAAAAACATTTTTGTTTACTCAAGTGCACCGGTCATTTTATTTTCTTGGAAGAGCGCTCATTGTAATTTAGCTAATTTAGCGAAATACGTTATAGGAGGAAGTGACGACGACGAAGGAAACATTGTTGAGTAGATTAATCGTGATGCCAATGGTCCAAACTTTGATCATTTTACTAATGAACAAATTGTTAATAGAGAATCAGATATAGTTTCAATAGAGAGTGAGGAAGAGGAAGAGAATAAGATGAAAATGCGTGTAAACAATAACACAACTAAGGACTTATTCAATATATATTGATGCGTTGGCCTGTGATGAAACGATACTAAAAAAACTTCAATTTCGAGTAAAATAGAGGTGTTTGATCACGAAAAACCCAAAATTGGTGACAGACCCAATACCGTGGATTATCGAGAGTCTACTGTATTTCACGAAATTGCGCTAATTTAGACGTAACATTTTTTATATATATCTAAAACGTGTCCAATTATAAGCGAATTAACATTAAGCGCTTAAGTGTGTTTTCGGTCGTCCTATTAATATGTTCATATATTCCATTTCAGATGTGATGGATTACTAGACCACACCATGATAAGGTAAAAACTAAATATAAACATATCAAAAATACGGTGGCCACGTGCAAAAATGTACAGCGCCCGTTACAAACGAAGGTGTCGACATATCTAATTTCCAAGCCTCGTCCATCTCCTACAATTTCTTCCTTTTCTTAGACATATATCGAAATAAACAGTTTAACATCAGGCAAATCGCCCACAAAAGATTTCACACCCGTGAACGCACAACTACTGAAAATGAATGCGGTGTTATAATCGAAGATGACAACACTTCTATGATGTTATTATAGTAAAAAAACAATAACCCCATACTGATTCATAAATATGATACCGTGTAGTACAATTTTTGATTTAAAAATTGGTTTTTTTTTAAATTTTAATTTTATTGAAACTTTGTAAAACAATTAGTTTTGCCAATTAGAAATGATTAAACAACAAAAAAAAAGACAAAAGAAATTAGACAAGAACACAATTAAACAATTAGACAAAAAAAGAAAAAGAAATACCTGAGTTTAAAATTTTTAAATACGAAACCCAAAATTATAGAAGAAAGATAAGGTGGTGATAATGACAGTACGAGATTTAAAAGAAAGAATATGATGGGTATTAAATGGGATATTGAGAGAATTCGGAAGAGAAAGAAATCTAGAGTGCTCCAGAGATAAAGCGGGGCAGTTGAAAAGGATATGATTAATGTCGCAAGTGGCAGGAGTATTGTGAAGTGTAAGAGAGGTGAGTCGTTTAGGGACATTTTAAAGGAATGAGAAGGAAGTAAAGTGTGACCGAAACGTATTAAAAATTGTTATCATGATGTTATAACGTTGATTGTTTTTGTATTGGAAATTTCTTATCACTTTTTTAGCACTTTGTTGATATATATGTTTAAATACAGATACAAAAAGGGCGCAATACTAAATTGGTTGTTCACGCTATTTACAATATATATAATAATATAACGACACATTATGGTAATCACGTTATTATTATAAGTAAATTTGTCAAATAATAGGTGACTGTTTACTGAAATAACGTACAGTAAATGGCGAACAAATTGTTGTTAATTCACTCACGCTGGTTATATATATGGGCGAATGCAACTGCACCACTAGCGTTTACTACATGTCAAGTTCATCAAATTAGTTTAAACTTTATAACATTGCAAAGTATTTCATTATATAAACAACTGACTAGATAATATAAAAATGAAAATAAATAAAAATTTTTACGACGTAACGTCAATAATGCCCGTAAAAAATATAAACTTAATTTACAAAATTTACCTGTTTTATGCATAGTTTTAATAAAAATAAAAAAATTTAGTTCTTACTGTCTATTCGTCCTAATTTTGTCAATTGATCTAGATGATTATACGTTATTATCTTTAGTAGTTATAAAATACCTAATTTGTTTGTAAAACTATTAACGTTTTATATTTGTTTATAATATTAAGGTGGAATTTCCAAATACGTTTTATACAACAAATGTTAATAATAAACGTTCGTTTGATAATTTAATTAATTTTCAAACTAGAAAAAGAAATTTTATAAGAAAAAATTATATAGGAATATAATAAATGTAACAATATCGTTTAAAATATGATTAAAATATGTCTATTCATGGGATACAATCTGAAATAATCAGGAGAAATTAAATTTCTTATAATTCTCTATATATTAGATGAAAGTTAAACTATGGGTTGCTTGTAAAGAAATATCGCTATTTTATTTAAAGATTTACTATTAATGTAATATAATTTATTGAAATATCTGAATTCAATATATTTAAATCATTTCTCTATAATAAACAACACATACATTTAGGGGAAACTTAATTGTGAAAAAGACTTAAAAAACAAGGAAATAAATATGTAATATAGGAACAAACAACATTTAATAAAAATGGTAATTTATTAACACGATTCATTAATCACCTGTATAAATAAAACTTATTCACAACAGATTACTAATGCGTTCGGAAAATTCCCTTCAGGATATATATATATATCTCAAAATGTATTTATATGTTAGAATTTAAACTTAAATATAATCTTTTTATTTTAAACGCGTTTGTATATTTTTATTTAAACGATGGTATAAAGTAGTATTATTAAAAATATTTAATCAAAAACTTACACAAACAATCTAAAACAAAATTTAAAAAAAACGTATCGATAGAAATTATAATTTTAATTCTGTACGCCCACTATCGAATAATTTTTATAACTCGGTATATTTCAACGAAAGAAATGTTTACAAAATTAAGTATCACAACACTACGATATTTTTGTATTTCGAAATACAGCGCGAATTGCTCATAACGATGTAGGCTGTATAACACTATGTCGAGTATAGCGATCTCCGGCCCAATGTATTTGGTTAGTATTCGATCTCATATGCGACAATTTTGGTCAAGCATTGAGGGTTACCTTTTTTCCTTTTTATTTGAAATCAAAATACACGGCAATATACCCACAACCTGGAAAGCTTGAGAACAGTACTCCGAACAATAGGTTGCCCTCGTTTATTATTTATAATGAAAATACAACAAACGATCTTCTGTAAAGAGAATGTGACGAGACTATCTGCCGTCGTACAACAAAATCCCTTACGTAAAACCTAACCTAAGGAAAATGTTACGTCCTATGAATAGGCGAAAGGTGTCGGGGAAATCTCCCGACACTCCACGCCATTTACGTTTGCTAATTAAGACGGTTACCCCGATGAGCTGGTAATAATTGACGTCATTTTAAAACGAAACCCGATCGCTTTATTTTCATATAGTATTTTGTTCAAATTTCGTAAAAACCTATTGCAAATTTCGTCGGAAGAATTTAACGATTTTATTAACGACGTTTGTATCGATTTATTCATATACAACATATAAGTAACGTCTTTACGATGACAGTTATGTTTCGTTTTTTACGTTACAAGAATCCTATTTAAAAGTCAAAAACTATGTTACCATATTACAACGGCTTCTCGCTCGTATAACGCAATAAAATATAATAGGAATATACTTCTCTCGACGAATAAATAAGATAAATAATTTTCTTTTAAAATATACAATATCGTGACAAATATAGTCTATATTTTTTGAGCGTAACATTTAACGAAATTATTTGATATCGAGTAGAAGAATAATATATTCGCTTATATTGCGCAAATAGAACTCAATCGTAAGGAAAAAAGCGTAATAAACATAATCGTGTTATTCTTCGCTCGTCATTTAAAATATTTCGTAATACGGGTAAAATAAATAATATACTTACAGTTAGCGTTAGAAAATTTAACATTAGCAATTATAGCTATAGTAACAAAAGCAAAAACGTGAATATTTTTTATGAACCTCATATTTCTAGTTTTGTTATTAAAGTTAAACTGATACATTATTACAGCACAAATACAGTGTATGTCTGAAATCATAGGAATCGAGAATAAACGTGTTTTCAAATTGCATAGTGTGTGGTTATTTGCTTAGATGAATAAATAACGCCAATGGATTGAATCCGTAGGTAACATAACACGAAAATTGGTCGAAACTCACGATTTTTGTAAAACCCAAAAAAATTTAATACTTAACGGATTATAAATACAAATGTTTTTTAACCGGGTAATGCTGTATGAAGAGATTCTATGCCAGTGAATCAGAACGATTTCAGCCCGGATCCGAATTTATGCTATCGACGAATAATAATGGATATCCTAATTAATTGATATTTAGAAGTGTATTCGATGTCCATAAACGTACACGTTTAGTATCTATAATACTGTTATTACGCAGATATTGTGAATTAATAACGATCGATGTGGCCGCTGATATCACGCGACGTCCCGAATGATTCTGCATGGTGGCAGTGACGAACTCGGAACAGTATTGCGGTATAGTCCGATAGTATTTGAACTCCTACCGCGTAACATAATATTACCGCTATATTTAATTATTTGATATTAACGATCGACGTTTTAATTTTATTATAATCGTCGAAAATAGTCGCCAAATATCCATTGTACGCGTCAACGATCACCGGTAAACGTTCTCGTTATATTACGTTATACTTGCGAAATATTCGCAATACCATTCACCAAAATCGTCGGTAAACTTTAATACGATTTCGCGCATATCCGTCTAGATCATTGATCATCTAGAACGTTGCGGCGTTTTTAATTGTGACCGCTTTTTATGAAGTTTCGATATACACTTTTATATATACTTAATACCGACTAAACGTTCGAACTGCGTACGTTTTAACATTGAAAAATGTTTTACAAACACCTTTACATCGAAATTCAACGTTGATTTATTGTAATTGTTAACCCATAACTTCTAACAGCCGAGGTTTATTTTTCTTTAATAAAAACAAATACGAATATCTGCATTCGCTTTAGTTGAACAAATATATAATACGATCTCGAGTATACTATAGACATATATTTATGTTTGGACACGTGAATAATTATCGTCCAAATGTGTTGAACGTGTTTTAAAGTTACTGTGAACGACTTAATTACACGGAATTTATCAAAATTGAAAGAAACAGGTAGATAAATCATTGGATTATTATTTTAATAAGTTGCACGAAATATAATAAATAACCTGATCTTTTTTTTTATTACGGTATCGGCAATACTACCTGAAGACAGTATTTCGGCCCAGTGAGTCGCCACCATTTATTGATAAAAATTTACAAAAAGTTTTACATTTACAATCATCCTTAATGGGAAGGCGAGCAACGTAAGCTGTTCCCACTTTGTTTTACCACGACCCCAGTACATCGAATCTAATTCACAATAATTCTTAAAAACTAACACTTCTTAAGGGGTAATATCACATTGTAACCAGAAAAACTGAGCCTTATTTCAAAAGCTTACTGTGAAGTCAAAACAATTTTTTTAATATAAGGTTTTGTACTAATGAAAGTACTAGACCTTAGGTTTGAGAAACATATTTTATTTTATTTTTTAGATACAAAATGGCGGCATGGAAGCACACTGAAAAAAAGCTGTTTTTTTTATACACCTGCCCGGTCGTACTGCTACAGGTCATAATTTTTGAACTAAAACAAAAAAAAACCAAAAATTTTCTTAAAATATATTGTAAAATCTATAAAACATCGTAGGATTTTTTCGAAAAATGATTTTTAAAAAAATGGCTTCGTTTTAGAGTTGAAGATCCTGTTTTCTTCGGAAAATTAGATTTAAAATATAAAATAAAATAATTAAGTTATAATTAATAATATACTTAATAGATATTAAGTCTATATATATATATACAAATTTGTAGAATTGAAATTTTGACACACCCCCGAGACATAAAGTGTGCAATTAACTCTAATTACGTATAAAGTAGTACAACATATTTTATACTGCGAAAACAACTGTTCATTTTAACAAACGAACCGAACTTCTACAATAAATTAATAAGATATTTAAATGTTAATAAAAACCAATGCACCATTAATAGGTTAAACAAGTATATATATACACACACACACACACACACACACACATATATATATATATGTATATTTATGTGTTTTAAAATGTCACACCGGAAAATTCAGAATAAATTACTTTAAATACCATAAATTCCTTTAAAATAATAACTTGGTATTCACTTGTAATAACTCTATAAAACATTTATATACATAAATATAAATATATATATATATATATATACAGATATTATATTTATATCTATACAGAGTTTACTTTAATATTACAGAGTATAAGATAATTCAATGTTGTTAATCTCTCTTTAATAATTTCAATTTTAATTGGCAATAAATGTTTTATTACGTTATAATGTCAACAACGCACTCGCATTCATATATATCTTATATATATAGTATATTTAACTTTATTTGTAACTTACAATACTTAATAAGATTTCGATTATTAATTTAATGCCCGTGAAAGATATTTAGAAAACTTTTAATACGTAGATAATAAACGAGTTATTTTTAATCTATTCTATTATAATTATAGTCATAATAATTTTCTTCATATGGTACAGATGACGATGAAGGTGGCGGAAAAGGAACAAGATTATTAGTGATATCCTGTCCTGGAAGAAATTGCATATCTAAAAACAAAACAATATTAAAATGCGTTATTGTGATAGACGTAATAAAATATGAACAAGAATAAATTATATAATTAACGCGACGATATGGAACGTGAGATAGAACAATAATTTACAGTTTTCTAGTTAATATAATCTTTTTAACTCCGTATATTCCAACGCTATTATAAATCAAGATTTAAAAACAACGAAGCGTTATAAAAACTGTCGCTACATTCGAGGAATAGTTTAAATTAATTTATTCAGCTCCATCAATTAAATAATAAATCCCCAATTCGTCGTTACCTGGAACACCAAACTGACTTGTAATGACAGGAGTGTTTTGACCCATCAAAGATGTAGATTCCGATGGTAAATTATAATTCCAAGTGTTTTCCAAACCTTACAGATATAGAAATAATAAAACACACGCGTACATTTATCAATATAAATATATAAAATGGTGCCTTCGTTGTAAGTATTCATTATAATCTAATTGATAACGATTCGATGGACGTAACAGCTTGTGGATTGTAATCATTGTTAGGATTATAAATCGATTCTCGTTTTAGTGAATCAAAATAGCGTATGTATAATTATGTACAAACAATACACTTTATATCTGCAATTCATGTATCATTTAAGATAAATCGAGTTAGTGTGTAATCTAACCCGGTAAAGTAAATATTACGTCGGATATTAGTCGAAATCGTATAGAATTCTAATAATTGTTGTAATTACATTTATAAATAATAATAATCATTTAATAGACTACTAATGATAAATGATTTCGTGTTTTATTGAAAAACGAAACAAATTATTTGAGTAATCCGACAAAACAAAAAAATTAATAAGAACTTCGTGCGAATAACCTCTTTAAAACTCAATTATTAAAAATTTGTTTTACAATTTGTTTAGGAAACTCGATGTTTTCTATATAATATATATATATATGATTACCTGTTTGATTTTGAGGACCGCCATACAGCATTGTGTCGCCAGGTGTAATATAACCCGGATAAGGTATAGAACCGGATGATGGTAGAGCATCATTCCAATACCCTGTAGGAAATTGTTTACTAGGATCATCTAAAAACAAAATTAAAAATAGTGAATATTACGCGTGGCCAGATGCTTTTACTAATTACTTAATTGAGTTAATATATAATATTATATATGACATGTTGTAGTGAATATGATGTTAAAAAATAGTCAATCTTGAATAGTGTTCTATTTACTTTTATGAATAAAAGCAACTTTTTACAAAACAGTAATTACGCTTTCCTTACTAATGAAATTTACAGGTTATAAGGATATTGTTATAAAAGTTTATAAATTGTATATAATGTATGGTTTTTATTTATTTATTCATTAGTATATATATAAGTCTTGTTTTATGACCATGCTCAAATTTCCTTTTAATAAATATTTAAAATTTCGGTTTTATGAAAATAATATTACAAAATTTTTAGATATGTAAATAATTCACCCTACCGTTAATTTTGAATTAAATTAAATAAGACTTTTTGCGAAAAAACTTTTTGAATTTTAGTTATTAACAAATATTTTAAATAATGTTTATAACAGTATAGGTAAATGCTACGTCCTTCATATTCAACGTTACCTATTTGGTTTTGGGGAAAACCATATGGTGTTGTCATGTTGGGTATAGTATAATCTAGAGTAGATATTGATCCCAATGGTTGATAGGTGCCGTAAACTTCTGTAGGATTTTGTTCACTAGAATAATCTATTAATAAATTTAAAAACGATGAATATTACACATTGCAAGATACAATTAACTATGATTGGAATTCAATTGTGTTAATTGTCTTGAGACACCGCGGTCAACGTGATTTTGGATTATATACTCTATTCCAATTAAATCTGGAAAAAATCGCGCATGCAGGTCGGTTGTAGCTATGGATTCGACACTCGTCGTTAACGGTCGGTGGCCAGAGTTCGCCGCCGTGTGTATAGTGTTAAAATAATAATGGTTCAAGCAGCTGCGGAATAAATAATACGTAATTGTTATTGCCCTCTTTCGCCTCACACGTATTCTATTATTTTATACCTATATACGTCGCTGTTGTTGAAGATCAGGCTGTATACAACCGGATCGTCGACAACAGCGCTCGCCACCAGTAGATCACGTGACAAACCTGCGCGAAACCGGACGCGTTTTTGTCGTACATTTTTCCAGACTTATTTGGAATAAAGTATAGACAATATTAAATAACGTTTTTTTATTAACTTCCTAATGGTTAGAATTTCGTTTAATTAAAATTACTGTAACTGCTCTTACAATAGCCATAAACCATGTAAATATTAACAAGTCTCAACTGTCTATTAATTACTGAAAGTACCTCTTTGCAGGGAACCACTGAAAAATATTTCTACCTTCTTAAAAGCAATGAAAATGTGCGTTAGACAATCGCGTGCACTACAAATCATTTTGCGACTCCGAATAACAAAATAAGACATTTTTAGTATATTTTAGTATAAACCTAGTTGGTTTTGGCCAGTGCCATAAGAGGTTATGGGGTTGGATATGAAATAATCTGGATTAAACGTTGATCCTGATGGTTGGTTGAAATTCATATTCTGTCCCGGATATTTTTCATCAGAATAATCTAAAAAAAAAATTGTATAAAACAATAAAAACTTTTCCATACGACATTTTCGAATGCATTCTATCGAAATAATGAAAACACTTCGTAATAAATACGAACACATTTTATATATATTACGTTGTTTTTTATATTATCGAATTTATTCGTTATTAAAAATAACTTTTGAAGATAATGACTCGTTTTTAATAATACGTTCAAGATATACTACGATAAATATCTAAAGTTTTGGTCGATTGCAAAATTTTTAATAATTATTAAATTGGACAATTCAAGTGTAGTTATGTATGAAGTTCATCCAACAATTAAGTACTAGAGAAAACTCAATGCCAAGGAACCATTAAAAATGGATATATTTTCTTAAAATCAACGAAAGTTTGCGTCAAACAATTGCGTATATTACAAATAATTTTGTAACTCGGAATACTTATTACTTATTACTTAAATAAGACATTTTTAATGTATAATTCATTTTACCTATTTGGTTTTTACCAGTGTTATGATGCGCAACAGGTTCTTCCATAATATAATATGGATTAGACGCAGATCCAGATGGTTGTTTGGAGTTCATATCCTGTTCTGGATATTGTTCGCTGAGATTATCTAAAAAGAAAAAATTTGTTTAAAACAATAATAATTTTTCCATAGAAAAATTTTGATTGTGTTCTAATTAACGCGAATTCGGCATAGGAATATAAACAATTTCGTAAAATTAATTCGCCGCGTTTTCTATTCGTTTACACACGTTACTATAAATAATTTCTTAAATTAATTATTTCTTTTATGAATATGTTCGAATTATTTTGTAATTAATTCAAATTTTCGAGTGATTGGAAATCTATATCACATATTCGTTCTTACAATAAGCCGTGTATGTAGTTAATGACGGATCCTACGTAATATTAGATGTAACTTTGTCCCCGCGAGATATTTAATACGGATATTAGTTACGATTGGCAAGCAATACAAATTGCATTTGCGATCTTGAAAATGAAGACGAAAATTCTTTAATATATCGTTAATCATTACGTGTTGGATACGTCGTTGATGTTGATTCGTCGTTGAAGGTGCTCTGTTGCAAGCTATCTTTTTCGACATAATGATAATTCAACGATTCGTTGAGATTATTACAATACAGCTTCGGAGACATATTTTCTATATTAAGATTTCCTAAACCAAGAACAAAAAAAATTAACATTACGTTTAATTATTATCCATTACCTATGGAATAGAATTAACGTGTTAGTAATTAACTGATATTATTAAATACAAAAAGAGATAGTAGTCCCTATTGAATAGCGCCTTAACAATTTCTGTCGTTATGAATTAAAAATGCGTTTCATTATTTAATATATACTTATGAAATAATAATGATTTTAATTATATAAAACACCGTTCGAAAATTACAACCAAAAATAACTTCGTGAGTTTCTATATGAGTGATAGAAAAATCCTTAATACGCGTTATAAATAATGTACATTGTTTGTGTATAAAGCCACATTTCTTGTATTCATAATATTCTTGTAAAATGATGATACGTACCGATTATTGATAACAATGTTTTAATTAAATATTTGTAATATGATTTAATTATTTCTACAAAAATATAAACATAAAACGATATTATTGATATTATTGTTATGACTTTTATACAATACGTCTAACTTTGATTAATTTCCTTCTATGCGTGCATAGCCCACATACATTAGTTAAATATACAGTTTTTGTTAAAATCACTGGACAAATTCTAATACAAAACATTTAAAACATTTTAAAATTTAACATTTAAAAACATAATTGATATATTTATATATAAAGCGGAATACCAAAAACATATATTAATGTGGTAGAGGATATGTATGAAGGAGCGTGTACCAGCGTTAAAGTGTATGTGGTGAAACGGAAGGTTTTAAGGTAAGAGTAGGTGTGCACCAAGGATCGGCTAAGCCCCTACATTTTCTCGGTAGTAATGGATGCAGTTACAAAGGAGATACAGGGGGAGGTACCATGCTGTATGCTGTTTGCGGATGATATTGTGTTGGTAGAAGAAAGTAGGGAGGAAGTTCATCAAAGACTCCACGTGCGGAAATTAGCTCTGGAAGAGAAGAGATTAAGGTTTAACAAAAGTAAGACAGAGTATATAGTGTATAAGTTTGAGGAAAAGGAACAAGTAAATGAAACGAGAAGTGATATGACAATATATGGAGACGAGATAAAGGAGGTTGAATGTTTTAATTATTTAAGGTCCTTCGTACAAAGAACGGGAAGTTTGATGAGGATGTGAAGCATAGGATTAGGTGTGGGTAGATCAAATGGAAGGAAGCGTCTGGTGTCCTGTGCGTTAAGAGAATTCCAATGAGACTGAAAGGCAAGTTCAATAAGAGTGTAGTGAAACCAACAATGCTGTATGGTTCAGAGTGTTGGGCGGTGAATAAGAAAAAAGAGCAGAGAATGAGAGTAGCCGAGATGAGAATGCTTAGATGGATGAGTGGGTTGACAAGAGAAGATAGGATAAGAAATGAATATATACGAGGAAGCATAGGAGTAGCAGCGATTATGGATAAAATAAGGGAGAATAGACTTACATGGTTTGGCCATATTATAAGGAGAGAAGATTCGAAAGCAGTAAGAACAGTTATGGAATTAAGTGTGGAAGAAAAAAGAGGAAAGGGAAGACCAAAGAAGAAATGGTTGAATACGATTAAGGAGGATATGAGGACTGCTGGTATATGTGTGGAGGATGTGGGAGAGCGGGCAAAATGGAGGTTTAAGACGAAGGTAGCCGACCCCAAATAGATGGGATAAAGGCGAAAACGATGATGATGATGATGATGATGATGATGCTATATTTATATACAATCTATATTTTAAACATATTTAAATATAAATTATGTTTTATAATTTAATTTTAAAAATTGTATTATCCACATTTTATAATAAAATCGCAATATAAAGAAAAACAAGAAAACGTACTTTTTATTCTCGGTGAATTATCTTTATCATTTACAAAAAAATTAAATTAAAATTTGTATATTATCGTTATTTATGCAATGACATGGCCGAAAAGTATATTAAGTCACTATAAACTTTTTGTTTTCATTTAATTAGATGCATGACATTAAATACAAAGTTTTTACACGAGAATTAAAAAATATTATTTTTTTTTAATATCACATAAACAGCGTTAGTATTTTATCATTTATATACTTGTTAAATAAGAAATTTCATTTTGTAATTTGGGTAATAATAATATACTTATCTAATGAGTTAAATATTTCAATTTGAGTTATAAATAAGTAAATTAATTGAATTTCACTACTGTCTTATGAAATATATTATTTAAGATTAATTTTGTTTGCCCGGACTTTTAATAGAATCGACTAAAAAGTGTAATAATAGAAGACTTGATATTTTTTGTCTTCGTTAATTTTTAATAATATTTATATAAAAATAATATATATATAAATGATATTAATCTTTAATAATAATAAAATAACATAATTTACTTACTAAAGTTATAATATCCGTATGCCAATGCAATTCGAGAGTTATTTTTCATATCTATTAAAAACATCATAAAATACTATAAACCTATTGATACAGTTTAAATTTATGTATTATAACGACAATTCATAATAAAATTACTTACAAGAAAAATCTGTCGTTTTCATATAATCTAAAAAATATTTTTAACGTTAAAACGATTTTGAAGAATACAATAAACGGTCATATTATTATTAGAAAATAACGATTGAATTTATTTCTTGTACCGATATTTTATGTTACAAGTAAACCAAAATTAACGCTAAATCGTTTTGTCTTACATAATCGATTTATTAATTACTATTATGCACGCTTATGGCGCTTACAAATTCGATATATTTTTAAATATTCGATATAAAGTATAATTACAATCACAAACTGTTTCGATGTTATCATTCAATTTAAGTTTCTCATTTTCTAAGATCATAAATACAAATATTATGATAATTTTTCATTAAAAATATCGTGTATTTAAAAACATAAAACAATCATTTTCGAATTGTCTACATAGACACATGGACGATCATTATATAACAGATATATTACCGGCAATTTAAAATTATGATTTCATGAGACATAAGTAACAACAATACACTTTAAATAATAAAATATAATACACAAAAATATATATATATAAAAATTTATTGCAAACTTGTTATGTTTTCCATGCAAAATTCCTTTGGATTTTGAAACTTGTTTTCGTTATAATCTGAAAATTGGACGATTTTATATAAAGGCTATTTGATTTTTATTGATTAACATATATCTTTAAAGTAGTTACCTCATATTTTACAAATTATCACAAATTCAACTTACTTAACATGATAATATTAAAGAGATCACCAATATACTGTCGTAAAATTACTAAAAAGTTACGTAATTTTTATCAAAACTGTTATTTATCACCATAGAGAACATGAAAATAATTAATAATTAACAAACAAAAAGAGCAAAGGTTCCTCCTCATAAACTAAATTATATTTTGTAATCCTAGTGCGGATTCATTATAATAAGTGATATTTTAATTAAAAATTACTTTTATTGTACCCAGTGGTATACTTTCTAGTAACTAAAAAATTAATAATAATTAATTGTAATTTATATATAATATATGAGTTTTCGTTTTAAACAAATTGATATCATTGTTTATGTTTCTTAATATGAATGACAATTCACAAAACGACATTAATTTATGAAAAAAATTGTTTAATACGTATAATTTAGGAGCATCTAAAAAAATTTTTCTAAACGCCAATAATTATATAATGACTATACTCTCGCTTTCATATTGATCCTGTATACAGTTAACGTGATTGTCTATTACGCAATATAGATATTTAGGATCATTTATATACAATAATTTTACCGTAAAAAATTATAAAAGTTCGATAATCATTTGCAAATGTTTATTTTATCAATACTAACAACAACATTATGATGATTCTAATTAAGCGACACGATTTTCAAATGGTATTTCACGCGTTATGAAATTGGGCTATTGAATGACGTCAATATAGAAAAAATGTGTAATACTCGCATAAAAATTCTAAACATATAGCAATACGACAAGCCATTCAGTGGTATACTTAGAATTTCATCTTACAGGCGAAAAATAATTCTATAATTCACGGAGATATCGAATGTTACGCCTCGCATTTCACACAGAAACAAAATACTCACTGCATTACTATTAGTCGAAATTCACTTCAAGTCTTATCGTGAGTCGTTACATAATCACTAACAGATAGTTGACATTCGATTAAAAACACCATAATTATAGTAACTTTTTTAGAAGCGAATGCCCGGCGCTGTATAATAAACGTACAAGTCGTGTAAACTTAAAATTCGACCGCGTAGGCTAGCTGATATAAAGTTATATATTATGGGGCTTAAAAGTACGCTGTGAACTGTATAAAGAATAATAATATTTCGATAAAGGTTTACTTTTGTACATTTTTGCGCGACAAATTAATAAACTTGGTTGTTACGTTCGTAATTCAATTGACAATAACCAAATATATGTATATAACGAAAAAGTTGACGAGTTATTTGGATATAGAGCATAAGACGACCTAGTACGAAAGTAGAAGACCGCGGCAATGCAACCGCAAATCGGAATTTGAACTTTGCAAATACGTTCAACAAAATCTCGTCATTTCAATGTTTACCAACAGTAGACACGAATACAATTCGTTACGTTTTTGGAATTCGAGCCATTCTCCGTTTACTTCGACGCGTTCCGAAGCAATCGACACGCTTCAAGAATTTCCAATTTAGTTTTTATCCCCAGAATATACCCCACGGAGCGTGTAATTATCGTCTAGCTATCACGAATATCAACAATTTCATAAGCCCCGCAACGGTGTTTCGAAAAATATGTATAACATAACTGGACCAACCAATAATCACCACTAACGGGTTATGTCGTTCAATATTAAGTAGACATACTATACGTAGGAATGCCTAAAGAGATAGATAACAAGAGCGAATCGTCTGTTCCAATAAATACGACACTAAGGCGCACTATGGCAATTGCGATTAGATGTTTCTCAATAAAGAAGAATGCAATTATCGAAATAACCTATATTTATTTGTAACACTTACTATGATAATATGTAAACTTGAACGCTTCCAGGGCATTGAAATTCTCTACGTGGTGACGTATACAAAACAGTTTAAAATGTTTATTATACGAATTATTAAATCGCTAATATATATATATATATATATATGTATATGTATGTATGTACGTACGCATATAGATAAATATAGTGTTTGTGATAAGTGCTCGGACTTGGTGTGGGCGATTGATAGTTCACAAAATTACAAAGTTCTTCTACTATATTTTTTTTTAGTACCTCGATTATTTTTTTATCATATCGAAAGGGACAGTACTGACCGGCTGCTGACTAAAATAATCTTTTACATTTTTTTTAAAGTTTATGCGATAAATACATTGGAGAAATATAATAACTTTCCGCGCGTATGAGTTCTGTACAAAGCCGACAAAAATTAGAATCGATTGAGGATTAGGCTAAATCTAAAATATCGAACGCTAAGTTGAAATAAATGTTCTGTTAATCAAAAATATTTAAAAATGTGAACCTAGTACACTAATAATAAAATGTCATCATATCAGAAATAGAACGTTTATGAGTAAAATCTTTATGCAATTTTTGCAGGAATGAAGATGCATTTCTATCCCTTGACGAATTACATTTCCTTGTAAAACCTTCCTCTATATTATTTTCCCAATTTAATCAGTATTTGTAATAACTCAGATGAACGTTTAGAACGTAATTTTAATTTATTTGTGTACGAAAATTTGTACTGCGAATATACTACACAATACGTCTTCAAATATTAACGATTGCCTGTGGTTTAATACTTACCATCTAATCTTCCCACTTCTATGGTTACACCTTCATTATAATTTGACGATTAAATGTTTATTATTAATATTTATGAAACACATTTCGTTCAAAATAAATTCAAAGGAATATCATAAAACTTACATTTCCTTCTTCCATTATCATCAATATCTAGACAAATAATTGATCATTATTAATATATATATTTGGATGTTACTATAAATATATAATATAGGTAAACATAATTTTCGTGATATAGTATCACTGACGTCCATTGATAATGTAATTACATTATAAATGTATGTGATAATTTAAACTTAAAATGTATTATGTTCTATTTACTGTAAATATGAACAAAGTGACTCGATAATAATACTTACAAATTTTACCTATACCTGATGTTATTTGACCTAGAAAAATTGCCTTTATATAAT